>LBNU01006688.1:147379-221050 GCA_014162995.1 Artemisia annua | reverse complement strand
TTTTTTTTTTTTTTTTTTTTTTTTTTTTTTTTTTTGCTTTTTTTGTTTTTTGTTTTTTGTTTTTTTTTTTTTTTTGAAAGGCAATATATTTCAACCAAACCAAAACAAATTACAAACAAAGGCATCCACAATATTATCAAGTTGGTTAAGTATTGAGGATCCATGGAAAAAACAAAGAAACAAATGAAGAAAAACTAACTGCAAAACAATCAAAAAAATACATGCACAAAATAAGAAATATGGCACATGGCCACCATATGCAAGCCTATCAGTCCCACTCTCAAACTTCACTTTTAGACCCACTAGCATTTGTATCAAAACAGCCCATTTAAGAATTAACATGGAAGTGCCAGACTGCCATCCCAACATATAAATGCAAATTCAGATCTGCAGTGCCAAACGCCCAAGATCAGCACAATTGCAGCCAAACAGCAAATTGTTGTCCCACTGCGCCAAACACCCAAACCTCCATACATATCTCACATAAATGGTTACCAACACACATTCAAGAACAGACCTGTCACCCTATCACGAAGTCCATGGAAGAAAACCACAGGATGAAACAGACAGACCATAAGCTGCTGTCAAGACCGAAAATAAAAACCTCCTCCTGTCAAGGAAGAAAATGCAGACCCAAGGTACACAACCATAAATAGCAGACCTGTACTTCTGTCATATCCGAATAAAAAACCATCACCAGGAACTGTCCACACTTGAAAACCATCTTTAGATTTGACATTTTAAAGGGTCAAAAAGCCAATGTTGCCAATTCATCTCACTTATCTTTTCCGCTCTTCTTACAATCCACTCGAAGCTTTTAAGTTGTATATCTTGAACAATTTTATTTAAACTTGACGCTTTACCTTTAAACACTCGATTATTTCTTTCCTTCCAAATAAAATATCCAGATGTCCAAATGACCGCTTGCCACAATCTCGATGACCGGTTAGGAATATTTGCATTCCCATTGGAAGAAAAAAATTCTTCAATGGAAAAAGCATTGACATTCCCAATCTTCCACCAACTAAATATTTTCTCCCACACGCTCATAGCAAAATTGCACATGACCAAACAATGGGAACATGATTCCACCATGTCACCACAGGATGGACATAAAAGAGAATCCAAATCAATGCCCCTCTTGTCTAATTCTTCTCGAACCGGAAGTCTTCCTTTTAACGCCCTCCACACAAAAATATTAACTTTTTAGGAACCCACCTGTTCCATATTGTCTCCTCGCCTCCATTACTTACGTCCAAGAGCTTCTCTTCGATCAATTTTGTTAGTTCTTTAACCGTGAAGTCTCCGCTCTCATGAAGTGCCCATCTCCAATGATCCCTACAATCAAACAATATGACAACGTTTTGCAATAACATTTGTAAATCTTCAAACTCCTTACTCACCCTCCCTCTAAGTTCCCTAACCCATTCCCATTCCCAACACCAAACACCATCTACCCAATTCCCTTTATCCGCCACCCTACCCTCCTTTCGCCTATCAAGGTGATATAAAGCTGTGAGTACTAGACAGTGAGATATAAGCAATAATAATTTGGTTAAAGAAAATTTTTTACCACTAGTTTTATATTTTTACCAATTACCAGACAATTATTTGATTTACATCAAGTATATTGCAGATAGTTTTTTTTTGTTCCTAAATCAATGGAGTGAACATCGAGATTAGTATCATTTGAGTTCTCATCTTTTTTCATCTGATTTTCGTTGGATAGTGGCCACCATGCTTGCAAAGTGTTCTCATTTCAATATTTGCTGAGGATAACAAAAACTAAACTCTAAGATAGTCTTAAAATTGTCACAAATTTATATGAAACCATACGCAAAGTTTATAGTAACTCACAACCTAAGAGTTGGTGAGGACTGCACACTCTCAGTTTATGCTAATGACTAATAAGCACCAACCATACACAAAATACGGCAATAAGCAGAAACTTACAATATCTCGTCCTCTTAACAGAAAGAAACTTAATATAACACACCGTGAGACAATAACCCTTATAATACGCAATCTCAAACACCTTCTTATAAGAAACTTACAATATCTCGTCCTCTTAACAGAAAGAAAGCTTAGGAGTGAAAAACATATGGTAAAAAAAGTACTTAATATTTCAATAATATTACTATTTTCGAAAGGGAAAACACTAACTTATGCCCACAGAACTCAGTCATGACTATAAGGGAACATTTTTTCATATGTTTCAAGCACTTTCTCATGATGGCTTACTCACAATGACACGTTGTTTCCTACATATACTTGTGAAGATCTTAAGAGCATAGTGCGCCTTAGATAATAAAACACTTTTATTATGCAGCTCACAGGAAGAAAATAGTAGAATGTTTGCATTTCTTTTAAATCATAGAAGTAACATGGAAAGAAAGAGAACAACAAACTAGAACGATAAAGACTAAACGTGTTGGACTTGCAAAGCTTTCTCATTCTGATAACAGACGAATTGAAGATATGGTAAAATACATTTTAAGATTTGGACCACATGCATAACAAGCTCTGACTCAACTAAAACACCAACTAAAACTTTAAATTCGCTCATGGCTCAAATGAAAAATTTCATCATATGCTGCAAGCAGATTCTCACGTAGCATTTCTCCCATTTCTGGTTTTAGCCAAGGCATGTCAACATTAACGGTATCCGATGGCAAAAGTTTTGACAGGATATTTTGTTCCAACCTTCTTTGGATATAGTAAAAGGACATCTCGGAAATCGCAATGCTCATTCGACTTGCAAAAACCGCATCATGTCCCAACACTGACTCTATGTAGCTGAGTAACCAACTCATTAAATTTGTATCAAGCTCTTCATCACTAGCATGACGTATGAATGCTGTCACAAGTTTGTGGCGGATAAGAACTCCATTAGTATCAGCATTCTGATGAAAGTGGGGCATCGTGCTTCAATGTTATTCTGGAAAAAATCATCATTGTGAAGTATAGCCTGTCATAAAATTTGGTCTAAGTTTGTATATTCAGTGACTCAGAAGGATTTATGATTAACCATTTCATTTTTAGCATCACTTTGGGCAACTTTCGATTATTTAATTTTTAGTTAAATTTTGACCCCTTAGAGATAAAACATAGTCCGGATCGACCAAATTAAAGAGTTCACCTTTCATGTCAAAATGGGTATCCTGTTTTATTAGATGGGTCAAACGGTTGAAAAAAAGAAGTTACAAATGAAACAGATTGAACCCATAGTATAATTCGTTTATATCAAACATATCGGATCATTATTTTAATAAATAGATTTTCAAATCTATTTACTGTATATTATTGTATACTAAATTCAAAAGAACTGTAACCCAACCTGAATTGACCCGTTAACCAACATTTATATAACCTTTCCGAGCCCATACTCAGTTTCTTTTATTTCCTTTCTGAGCCTAGACTAAACACGTAAACACTTAGAGAAAATTGAATGTCCTGTTTCTTTTATATAACCTTACCGAGCCTAGACTCAGCAGCAAGATTTCCAGCTCGGGCAAATAGGCAAAGAAGGTCGGTCACATGATGGTGCTTCTTGTAATCTTCCATAAAAATGTTATGAAAGTTCACGACCTTCAAGATAAATGGCTGCCTAGCAAGATCTAGAAACCTACTGCATCTGCAAAAATGAAACATATGATTTTAAAAACTATAGTTCTCTCATGGTTGTACGCATTTAAATACACTTTGGGCGTTTTTTTTATCCATTTGAATCATTCTCATTTTATCTTTAGTCTGTTGAGTTTACCAATTTGGCCACAGGCCTGGACCAAACATGGTCCACTTAATAAGGTACGATGAGCAGCGGTATGCGAGTCGCCCAACAACCTAAAGGTTGTGGGTTCATGTCTCATTTGAGAGATATGTGATACAAAATTTGTGATATAAGTGGTGTAAGTTGTAAAAAAGTTGCCGTTCAAAAAAAAAAGATTCGACAAGCATTACTGATGACGCATAGTACGGATAGCAGGCTTACTTATTAAATAGATTTTCAAATCTATTTACTGTATATTATTGTATACTAAATTCAAAAGAACTGCTGGTGGATCAACGGGTTATAACCCAACCTGAATTGACCCGTTAACCAACATTTATATAACCTTTCCGAGCCCATACTCAGTTTCTTTTATTTCCTTTCTGAGCCTAGACTAAACACGTAAACACTTAGAGAAAATTGAATGTCCTGTTTCTTTTATATAACCTTTCCGAGCCTAGACTCAGCAGCAAGATTTCCAGCTCGGGCAAATAGGCAAAGAAGGTCGGTCACATGATGGTGCTTCTTGTAATCTTCCATAGAAATGTTATGAAAGTTCACGACCTTCAAGATAAATGGCTGCCTAGCAAGATCTAGAAACCTACTGCATCTGCAAAAATGAAACATATGATTTTAAAAACTATAGTACTCTCATGGTTGTACGCATTTAAATACACTTTGGGCGTTTTTTTTTATCCATTTGAATCATTCTCATTTTTTCTTTAGTCTGTTGAGTTTACCAATTTGGCCACAGGCCTGGACCAAACATGGTCCACTTAATAAGGTACGATGAGCAGCGGTATGCGAGTCGCCCAACAACCTAAAGGTTGTGGGTTCATGTCTCATTTGAGAGATATGTGATACAAAATTTGTGATATAAGTGGTGTAGGTTGTAAAAAAGTTGCCGTTCAAAAAACAAAAGATTCGACAAGCATTACTGATGACGCATAGTACGGATAGCAGGCTTACTGGGCCTGGACTGTACTATACAACCGGGCTAAGGCCCAACACACGAATCGGGTTCCGGCCAAACAGGCAAAACCGGGCTCCAGCCCCACAACAAACGGGGCCCCGGCCCAATCAACCCATGAAGCTAGGCATGACTAAAGTGCCCAAGCCATGAGCAGGGCACAAGGACATTTATGGACGAATTGAGCGGCACTCCTGAAGTACGCTCACGGACCGACCCACGGTCCGGAAAATGATCCACGTCCACAAAACATCGATTAAGCTCTGGACCCTTGCCCGACAAGGGTCCCACTTCGGCTACCTATAAAAGGCAGCCTCAGTACACATTTCGAGGTATGACTTTCTCACTCATCCCAACACATAGATATTTCTCTGACAAACATGAGTACTTACTTTCACGCCGGAGCTTAATCGTGGGTCCGCCCCCACGGTAAGACTAACGGTTTACCTTTATTTGTGCAGGGAATACCATTCTTTACTTGGATTAGTGCATGAACCCTACAGCGGACGGCCTACCGAGGACGGCCCGCACCTGACTAAGCCCAATTCTAACCCATTCACACTTTTTGCTCTAACAATTACGAATATAAGAAACAAGTAAACCAAGCTACTTACGTTGATGATAACCTCACGAGATCAGCAGCGCCGTTGCTTGAAGTCACCAATAGTGTCAGGATGGTGCTCAAAATCTCATCATGTAACCCGTTAATTGTTGCCATCTTCTATTTTCAGACTTGGCAGTCACAGGGTAATTATGTCAAGCAACATCAAACGAAATAAAGCCTAGAAATTTAATAGAGTTAACTACATTTTTGTTCCTTGTGGTTGTATGTGGATTTCATTTTTTGTCCATTTTTCAAAAAGTTGTGATTTTAGTCCAAAAGTGATGGTTTGGTTCCACTTTTAGTCCAATTTTATTAACAGCGTCAGTTTGACTAGTTTGACCGTTAGTTAAGAGGGTATTTTCGTCTTTTCATTAGATTACATTAAAAAAAACTCAATAGGTTCCACAAACTCAGACTGTATCTTATTCCTCTAACTCAAATTCAAAATCCTTTCTTCAATTCTTTATCACTAACTCAAAAAAAAAAAAAAAAAAAAAAAAAAAAAAAAAAGTTTTGAACACATAAACAAGAACACGAATCAAGAATCAGGTAATGCAACAAGAACAACAACCCATCATCACAACAACAACTAATGCAACGAGAACAACAACCCATCAACAGTCAACAACCAAAAATCTACATTTTTCGAAACTGTGAGGCATACGGTTTCATCCTATGTTGTTTCGAGTATTCAAAATTGCAAAGTGTAGCACTTTCAATTATTAGAAGCTTGTGTAGCCTTTACTTGTGTACACGACACTTTGAAATCTCACGGTTGTTGGCTTGTTGCAAAGACTTCTTTTTGAACACTCGTGGGTTTTTGGTGCACATGAGACCACCACAAACAGTTTTACAGAGTACAAATTATCTGGTTAACCTTCTTTCTAGTAGATATAAACCCAAACAATTTGCCTTCCTACCTGAATACATAGATCCATCATCATCCTTATCGACATATCACGTCATCATCTTCATCCACGCCCACATCCATAACCTCAGTTTCTCTCAATATCAAACAAATAGCCACGAAATCATAATCCTTTCTTTAATCTTTTGTCACTAACTCAAACCCACAAAAATCTTGTTTTGAACACAACCATGAACACCACCTTCTTATTGTCAAACCGAACCAAAATTGAAACAACCAACATTCAGAATCAAGTAAAAAGCTAACAAGAAAAATTAAAAAGCTAACAAAAATCTTGTTTTGAACACATAACCATGAACACCACCTTCGAGATCATTTCATTCAAGATCTTGTCGTTTGTTTTCAAGATCTGTGATTTTTTTGTGGGTTTTGTTGAGTTTGATAGTGGGTCTAACAAACGGATGAACTGGTGCCGTTGGTTTCAGCTTATATGGTGGTGGGTTTGAAACTTCATACCTATGTTTTGCTTTAAAACACACTCTATTATATTCCTTTTATAATCTCACATTACTAAAAACATACATACTTGACCCAATGTCTTGTCATCAAACGACACAAACAAGTTTAGTAAACAAAATCTGAAAACCGAATAGAAAGGGCTTTACAATTGTCCCAAATTTATCTAAAACCATGCTACAAGTTATTAGTATCTCACAATGTAAGACTTCTGTGAGGATTATTGTATATTTGCGGCATATACTTATGACTGACAAGCACTTGAGAATAAGCACCAACACATGCTTATTAAAAAGTGCTTATTTCATCAAACATAAGAAAATACGCCAATAAGCAGATCGAAATTGGAACACTTTCAAATAAAAGAATTCTATTAAACACCTACAATTCTCGCGCTCTGAAACAAAAAGAAAGCTTATGCATGACAAACATAAGCAAGAAAGAGTCCTTTACTATTTCCTCATCAACGAGTTTTATAAACCTAGGCTAATTTATGTTTACATTTAGTTAGATACCCTGTGCACTTAATTGGCCCAACAGTATAACTAAACATGCACATACATTGATAGTGTATTAAGTAGTTTAAATATGTGAGACATTATAATGAAAAAAAGTTATAATTTGTCCAAGATTTATGAAGGATAGACAGATTACCATAAAGATATACTTATATTACTTGTTTGAAGTCCCAGAGGACAGACAACAACATCCGAGACTCAAAAGGGAGTTGAGGGGATGAGTTTGTCATATAAGATAAGCACACCTTCACGAGGTGCTAAACTATGTGGTCGCATATCCCCAGCCAAGAAGAGGTCTTTCTGAGCGCACACTAAACATTTAGCTTTGCCACTCATAATTGCAAGTATTTTAAATCTTGTGTTCTCATACAAGCACATATCAAAAATAGCTTGAAATGTAATATGCGCACGGTACTCTTCAAATCTAGCATTTGAGATCATGTATATGTGCAAAGGGAAGAATATCTTAGAAATGTCTTCAGAGCTGCCATGACGGATGAAGGATCTCACAAGTCTGCGGTCTTGTAAGGGCCCACTAACAATTGAATAGTTTTCATCACGGGCGGGACGGCTGTTTAAGAAAATCATTAGCCAACACCAATGATCGCCATCCAAAAGACCCTATTAAAAATTCACCGAACACAGTTAGTTCCTCATTAGTCACTTTATTAAACAAAGTTAAATGATGCATAATGTTGCACGAGAAACTTCCATTCCTTTCATGCTAATATGTGTTAGTTTGCGTTATAATTTATTAGTATCAAGTCAAACGTGTAAAACAAAGCAAAAAGTAACTAAAAAGAAAACTTGTCAAAGAAGTCAAACAATACAAAAGTTTCAAAAATTGTATTCAAGTGTTTACAACCAATGGAGCGGATCGCATGAGTAAGGTAAAAGGGTCAAACTGGTTCGGGTTGAAGTGGGTCGACTTTTAATACAGTCAAAATGGCTTAGGTTGAAGTGGATCGATTTTACAAATAATAATTTTAGTCAATCCATTCATAGGTAAAAGGGATGAAATTTCCACCTCTACAACCAACCAAAACTTATCCTTAGAAGAAAAAAAAAAGGTAATTATTATATTAGAAAACGGTTACCTTTCCGAAACTGGACTCAGCAATTTGATTTCCGTATCTGGCACATAAGAAAAGGATGTCCTTTGGATGACGATGCTTTCTGTAATCAAGGGTACAAGTAGAACCTTGAAAATTTAGCAGCTTTAACACAGACACTTGTTTAGCAACCTTCTTAAACTCCTTGCAGCTGCATAAATTTTGCAATAAAATCACATATTGAAGCAATTCATTTAACATTGTGAAACAAAAAGTATAAGAAGTGATTTACGTTGCCGATATCCATGCAAGGTCTCTGGCTCCATTAGCTCCATTTGCATAGGTTGCGACAATGACCATGATCATAGTCAAGATGTCAACGGGCAAGCTCGTTATTTCCACCATCTTCTTTGCTTTAGTAATGGAAAACATGTCATTCATTATAAAGTTTCTTGAATAAAAATTAAAATGTTACCAAGATTTGAAGTAGCATTTATTAGTACAAACAAAATTCCCTTATAATTTCTTTAAAACTTCTGCAGATACTAAATGAAAGACTAACTATACAATGGAAAAAGCTTATACAAGCAATGAAGTATTGTTACTTACAGTTGATCCCAATCAGAAATCTCAAAGCAAAAGCACAGTAAAGTTTATATAAATCCTTCGGGCATAAGATATATATATATATATATATAT
Organism: Artemisia annua; assembly: GCA_014162995.1. NCBI lineage: Eukaryota > Viridiplantae > Streptophyta > Magnoliopsida > Asterales > Asteraceae > Artemisia > Artemisia annua. The sequence goes on along the minus strand of LBNU01006688.1, from coordinate 212,054 downwards.
ATATATATATATATAGCCTCCAAGAGCTCCACCTACATTATATAATTTGAGCAGTGATTAAATACACAAATTAATTCAGTTCACATTTTTCAACAAAATGACGTAAAAGGTCTTCAATACTAACAATTTCACAACGACACACATATATCTGTATTATTTAATTCAATAGTTGGTAAAATGGAACTCATTTACGGCATTCATTACATTAACTCAGAAATTCAGGATGTATAAAAAAAATTAAAAAAATAAAGGTAAATTTAGTCTGTGAGGTAGTGTATCAAACCCTGTGGATTAGTCGGCCAGAAAGGTCGGAAATCATGGTTACCAAAAACAAATAAAAAATAATAATAATAATAATAATAATAATAATAATAATAATAATAATAATAATAATAATAATAATAATAATAATAATAATAATAATAATAATAATAATAATAATAATAATAATAATAATAATAATAATAATAATAATAATAATAATAATAATAATAGCTAGAGGAGTGGGAGCCCAGTTAGTATCTCGGCTTCCCACTAACTTCTTGTAAATCATGAGTTTCTAATAAAGTGGTGTTTATAATATAAAAAAAAAATAAAAAAATAAAAAAATAAAAAATAAAAAATAATAATAATAATAATAATAATAATAATAATAATAATAATAATAATAATAATAATAATAATAATAATAATAATAATAATAATAATAATAATAATAATAATAATAATAATAATAATAATAAAATAAAGGTAAATTTAGTCGGTGAGGTAGTGTATCTATCCACTTTTCACGAAGTATACCGTATTAGGAATCTTTAATTACCAAACACGACATTTAAATAAGTACCTAAGTGATTAAGATTTATAAAAGTGTGAGCTAAACTAAGTTTGCGGATAACAAAAAAAAATTTACTATTAGTTACAAACTTCTATGATTCTATCAATTAATTACCCAAGAATTACACAGTTCACAAGAATAAAATAGCCAAGTATTTGCATTTCCTTTAACCGATAGAAGTAACATGGAAAGAAAAAGAACAACAAACTAAAACGATATGGACTAGTAGTGCGTGAGTGAGATCCCTATCATATGAAATCACATCTTCATTCATCTGCTTTTTGTTGGACTTGCAAAGCGTTCATATTTTGTTAACTGAATAAGACATGGGCAAACACATGAAATACCTAGAGTAGCCAGCTTTGTACTTTGATGTGAAGAAAATGGTTAAAAAATGCTCACCATAAAAACAAAAGTATCTACTGAGTATGACACTACGCCACTACGGTCACACATATGGGCAACAATGTAGTCAGCTACAAGTTAAGTAATTGGTGTCACAAGTTCATTACAAGCTAAAAGAAAGCTTCTGCGTAACAAACAAATGCCAACAAAATATATTTTAAACTTCATTCATATATAATTGCAGACACCAACTTCTTCCCTAAACTAACTCATGACTCAAAGAGAACTGTTTATCATATTTTGCAAGCATTTTCACATGCAGCCTTACTCCCATTTCTGGTTTTAGCCAAGGCATGCCACTATCAACCGTATCCAGTGACACATTTATTAAAAGCAGTATCAAAACTGCTCATTCTAAGATATTCTTCCCTTTGCAGAGTTAAAGGAAAAGGTTCACTTAAAGGAAAAGGTTCCGTTTGTTTAGCTTTTTGACAAATTTCACACATTGAAACATCATCTTCATTATTGAAATCAATATCATATTTTAAAACAAGCAAGACATGATCACATGGATGACCAAGTATGCAGTGCCAAGTATATTTAGACAGACCAGAAAACAACAGTTATTTATTTATTTATTATATTATTATTATTATTATTATTATTATTATTATTATTATTATTATTATTATTATTATTATTATTATTATTATTATTATTATTATTATTATTATTATTATATTTCAAAAAATTACCTTGAATTTTATCAAAATAATACAACCCATCAGATTGTCTACCGATCGAGATAGAACATAACATTTTGACTCATCAAAGGCAACAATAAGTTTGCTGTCTCTAGCCACTTTAAGAACAGAAATAAGACTTGCACAATATTCTGGAACAACTAACACATCATACAAAGTTAAACATTCAGTCAATATCAAATTTCCTACTTTAGTAATAAAGGCTTCTGTTACATTAGGATGAGAAACCTTTATCCTAATTAAGGTAAGTAATGTCAGTAACATTAAATAAATCCTTATCAGTGTATGTTAAATGTTGATTTGCCGAGAATCAACACTCATACCATTTTGCACAAGTGCAGATGATGATTATTGGAACATTTTTTTTTCAAAGTTCTGGTTAAAAAACTTGCTATTGTTTAAAATGATACATGCCATAGTGGCCTGTATCCTTTTCCCTTTCCATCAGTGCTAACAAAATTTTCTTTAATCAAAGATATTAATTTTGAAATTTGTTCATCAGAAAAAAGTAGAAGTGGAGCTAGAACCAACAAAATCATTGTTGTTTATAAACCTCTTGTTAAAGTTTTGAACACCCGGTTTATTATTATTTGAAGTATTTCTTTTCCCAAAATTAGCAGGGTATCCAATTAACTTGAAATATCTATCAATTGTATGCACGTTAAAATCACAATGTTCACAAACCAAGAACCACAAGGGTACGGTGGAACCATACCACCGCTGAAAAAGTTGGGCAAAGATGTTAGAAAAGGAGATAACGTGTTGTCAGGTTGTGGGGATAACAATATCCTTTTTACTGATATCGAGGGTGTTCAGCATAAATAGCCCTACAAAAGCGTAGCAAAACCATATGCAGAGATAGATATACTGCAATCTGGCGAAAGGGGTTCAAAAAAGTCTAAGGAAAATATTCTGCAATTTGATAATGAACATTAAAGTTGAACGTAAGTATTAAAAAAAATTTTAAAAAAAATAAATAAATAAAAAATGAGAGGCATAAGCAGTTGAAGAATTATTCTTTTAAGAAACCTATTCAAGACACATCTGCCTGTGCTTCTCCTAGTAGAATCTACTACGACTTGTAGTTGTAATTAGCATGTGCAAATCAACAACGACTCCGATCATTCATTAGCATAATGACGATGGTGTCACTTGATCTGTCATTGAATTTTTTCTCTCTTTCAAGTATTCTTTTGGTGGATGAAAATATGAAATGAGATTAGGACGGGCACGAATGATTGAAAATATCGGTATAGGTGCGGCGGGAATGGCTAGGGGTAAGACCGACAGGATTGATTAAACGAATGTAATTTTGGAGTAGTAACTATAGTAACAAGGAAAAATCCACAACAAACAAAATCATGGATTTATACTAATCAATTAACAACTGAATTATTACAAGACAAAACTAATAATAAAGAGTAAAACCTATTATTTAATCAACAACTGATGATTAGCATCTTCATGTGCTGCTGCTTTCTTCTTCATCTTCTTCTTGTTCTTGTCCCTTTTTTCCTTTGTTTTCTTATTCAGATTCCGATTCCTTGCCGATGTCTTCATGAGGAGAAGATTCGGATGTTGACGCTGTTTTTGTAGATTCTCTTTTAGCACGGATTTTTCTCATTAAACGATCGCAGAAGTCTTCGCCCTTTGGGATATGTTTATAGAGATAATCATCCTCGTGTATGAATACGTACTGTGTGTTCGATGGCAACCCTTTATTCCTCAAAATCTCTTGCCACGAACGTTTTGCTAACCTTTTTCATCAGAACAACAAACACCTTCCTCTTCCTCATAATCAGACAAGCCGCACCATCTTTCAGAATGAATCATACCTGCAGCCTGATTAGGGTTTTGGTTTTTCATAGGGAGGATCGAACTAAGGAAGGAGGGTATTTATTTTTAGGGATACAAAGTTACCATTAATTGGTTACGGACATTAACTAAGTTAACTAACCAACTGCAATGCTAGTAAAGCCTAACAACGTTTAAAAAGATAACAGTATAACAGTAAGAAAGAAATACACAGTGGTTTCAACGTTTAAATTTTTATCATAAATTAATCAAAGAATTTACTAAGATTTTTGTGGGAATAACAAAAGTTGAATGAAAATTTATGGTAATCTCATGGGTAAAAGCTATAAATACCAACGTACTTTCAAAAAAGTAGCAAGTTAAACATTTACTTTTTTATTGCTTACTTTGACCAATGAACTTTCAGATTTTAATTCGACTTGAACATTTCTTTATACCATTAGTCTTCATGTGGCAACGTTAGTCCTTTTAGTCAACGAACGTTTGCAAAGTTAGTCCTTTTATACTATCGATTGTTTTTAACTAACTAAAAATTTGGTTTTTCTTACGTTTTAATACTTATTTGCCCGGTTTTACACGTTTTGATCCGTTTTTATACGTTTTCGCCCCGTTTTACACGTATTCATCCGTTTTTACACGTTTTTGCTCGGTTTTGCACGTTTTCATCCATTTTACATGTTTTCGTCTGTTTTTACACGTTTTCGTCCAGTTTTACACGTTTTCGTCTGTTTTTACACGTTTTCATCCATTTTTGCACGTTTTCGTTCGTTTTTACACGTTTTCGTCGGGTTTTACACGTTTTCATCCATTTTTTACACATTTTCATCCATTCTTTTGAAAGTACGTTGGCATTTTGTAGCTTTTACCCTAATCTTATCACTAACTTTAACTAACAAAATTAAGTGTTTAAGTAAGAACTATGCTAACACTCTCAAGGACTTAGTTCTTTGGAGGAGCAAATGCTCTCGTAAATGTGTATCAAATTAATTGTACGAGATGTCATTTACTCCTTTGATACATTCTCTTTTACAAGTAGAATAAAGTTGGTTACCAATAAGTTAATAGCGACGTGTCTATTCTAGGAATGTGTCCAACCCCACTTGCTAAGATAATGTTGACAACTGTTTGCCCTTTTTCTACAAACTGTTGTACTTTTTTGAATTTCTATGATAAGTGTCTTTCCACTTATCTTTCAAAAAAGGTTCTCGCCTATTCTTTCAGACACTTAGATACTTTTTCTAAATATCTAAGTTTAGAATTTCTTTGATTTGTTGAGGAGATTAAGGGAATCCGTGAATTATTGTCATTAATCAATAACTCCATCATTTTCTTCCAAGTTTAGAGCTTCACTTACCGAGTAAACCTCAGGAAGTGGTGACACTTCTTTGGTCTCTAAGAACTCTGAAAATGACTCCGTAAATGTTCTTTCATTCGGGGACTTCATTTATATTTAGGATATCTTACGTTCAAATCCTAGTCGGATATTATTGGACTCTCAGATGGCTCAATAAAACACGTTGGATTATGGTAAGTTTGACATATTAAAGTAATAGGAAATTAATTTTAAATGATTATTTTGTTGAAATATCTATAAATTTATGTTTGTCATGCAAACATCATACTTTAAGCAGTTTATTTTCTAAAAGTAATTCTTGGCAACGTATTGATGCACAAATTATAAACGTAATCACAATTGCTGAATATGACGCCAAAATTTAGACTTTTGATGGTAAAAAACACGACTATTTTGATGCATAAGCACAATTTATTTGTATTTTATTTTTTTTAGTTTTTATGCATCAAATATCTTGTTTTTGTGTGGATCAAAAGTAAGAGATTTTTATTTTTTATTATTTTTTATTTATTTATTTTTTTTATTGGCATCCAACACTCGTATTTTTGGTTTCTTTTTTTTTTCTTTTTTTTTCCCTTTTTTTTTGCTGTATGTTGTCACGTGTCACGACATGGTATTATTTTACCTATTTTTACTTTAAAAAAGTTCTTTACCATAACATTTTCCATGCCTTATACAATATTTATTCGATGGGAAGGATCCAGTAAGAAGAAAAACTAAAATAGGAAGAACAAGAAGAATTNCACGAAGTGGTGACACTTCTTTGGTCTCTAAGAACTCTGAATATGACTCCGTAAATGTTCTTTCATTCGGGGACTTCATTTATATTTAGGATATCTTACGTTCAAATCCTAGTCGGATATTATTGGACTCTCAGATGGCTCAATAAAATAATTTTTAAAACACGTTGGATTATGGTAAGTTTGACATATTAAAGTAATAGGAAATTAATTTTAAATGATTATTTTGTTGAAATATCTATAAATTTATGTTTGTCATGCAAACATCATACTTTAAGCAGTTTATTTTCTAAAAGTAATTCTTGGCTACGTATTGATGCACAAATTATAAACGTAATCACAATTGCTGAATATGATGCCAAAATTTAGACTTTTGATGGTAAAAAACACGACTATTTTGATGCATAAGCACAATTTATTTGTATTTTATTTTTTTTTAGTTTTTATGCATCAAATATCTTGTTTTTGTGTGGATCAAAAGTAAGAGATTTTTATTTTTTATTATTTTTTATTTATTTTTTTTATTGGCATCCAACACTCGTATTTTTGGTTTCTTTTTTTTTCCCTTTTTTTTTGCTGTATGTTGTCACGTGTCACGGCATGGTATTATTTTACCTATTTTTACTTTAAAAAGTTCTTTACCATAACATTTTCCATGCCTTATACAATATTTATTCGATGGAAAGGATCCAGTAAGAAGAAAATCTAAAATAGGAAGAACAAGAAGAATTTCTAGCCACCCATTTAAAATAGGAGGGAGAATTTTAAAGAGAGATGCATTTATTTTTTAGATGCATCTGAAATGAGTGGTTGTAGTTTCTTCTTATCATTCTTATTTTAATTTGTCTTCTTATTTCATCCCAACTCTTTATTCGATAGCTAAAAATTCTCCCTAAGATTCTCATCTTGTATATATCTATGATAAAATGATGCATGTAATATTCCTAAAAGATTTAAGATCATTTGAGGACCAAATTTTTTTACATACCAAAGGACTAATCTCCACCTTCCATCTTCATTTGATCTAATGGATTAGATTAATTTCAACAATTTAAAAAACCCACTTTCATCATTTTTTTTTCAAGTATTAATATATTTCGATCCATACCGTTACGACGAGCATTTAATTATCTTTTTATAGATAGACACTTCGATATACTTTCAACAAAATTATTATTTTCTTGTTTTTCACTTTTTTTTTTGTTACTGAAATTTGCATTAAAGAATCGTATGTGATTTAACACTAATATCACATGCGATATTATATATTATGTGATTTAACACTAATATCACATGTGATATTACATTTCATATGTGATTTAACACTAATATCAAATGTGATTTTTTCATGCAAATTTCAATAATGAAAAAAAAGTATAAAAAATGTGAAAAACCTTTTTTTTTGTCGAAAGTATATGAAAGTGCCCGTATATAAAAAGATAATTAAATGCTTGTCGCAATGGTGTAATTATTTTCGTTTAACGATTAACGGTTTAAGAGATATTTAAATTATAAAAAATATGTGAAATATTAAAATGCTTTTAATCTCAACTATTGATTTCTTCTTAAATGAATGGTAGGATGATTCCTTTGATATGTAAGATAAGTTTGGTATGTAAAATAACACCTCTATTTCATGAAAATACATATCAATGCCTTCAACCATGCTTCTACACATAATAGGATTCTCGATAAATAGAAAAGAGATGCACAAGTAATTTAAGAAGATGCATGTTTAGGTCGATTCTTGTTAGATTAGAAACTATACATAGAGATCATATTCTTACGGACCAAGGACGCCTCAATCGTGTTCTTGAATTTAATTTCATCAGCTTTTTGAATACAGGTTTATACTTGTAACTTTGTTTACAAATTAATGTTTTCCAAATTATCATTGCATTTCATCTTAATAATGATCCACATCATCTTTGTTTTCAAATTCCTGCGCATCATCATCTGATAATGATAAACAAAACAAATGTGTTGATTTTTTTTGGAGGAGGATTTATAGATGTTGTTGTAGTTGTGTTTCCAATTACCGCTATATAGGCTTATGTACATAATATTTTTCTTTTGTCAAAGCTGATGCAAGAATAAAACATACTTGTTCGAATGTCAAGATTCAGATAATTTAGTAAGAAACACAAACGCTATAGTGATGAGGATATCAATGCAAAACAAAATACGTGATAGCTAGTGAAGAAACACCTGTTTGTATGGGAACTCTCAAATCCATACATGTCCAATTATAATGTACTTTGAGTTGAGGCTTGTAAATACCAAATATTGTAATTTTGCAAGTACCAATGGTTTAGCGACTGAACGAACGTTCAAACTATCCATAAAGCATCTCTTGTGCTGGATCCAATTAAGCATTTTGGTGACGGCATGTTACAAATTGCATCCTCGATCATGAACAGATCCTTCATATACAAAATTAATAGAAGTTCTTTGTACCTGTGTTTCTTATAATGTAATGCCATGTTTCTATCAGACCGCCACGGAAGCCTTGTTGACTTAGGGTGTGTTTGTTACTAGCCCTCTTACTCTTACCAGTAAGAGGTGGGCTGAAACTGAAAGATAAGTACCCACATTAAAAACTAATTAAAAAAAAACACCCAGATCAAGTAATGGTGACAAGTTGGATACCTATGCAAATGATTTGCCCTACAAGTACAAGTTGAAATTGATGGAAAAACATATGTTAAATATAGTAAACGGCAAGCAATTAAAATAAAAATGAGTGTGCTGCTCGTCCTGTCCTACTTTGTTCGTCATATTGTTGGAGGACATTCAGAAGATGTTTCTGTTGTTTGAGCATTCAAAGTGGTGGGTGCGGGTGTGAGTGGCAAGCCTTCACTCTTATAAACCTTTCTCCATAAAATATCCAGCTTGACTTCTTCGCGGGGCATGGTAAGATAGCCTTTAGTTGGTTTGATTACATACTTGTGGAATTTCAACCCTTTTTCCCTACAAACACCTCTCCAGATATGTAATGCCATGTTTCTATCAGACCAACGAGGCTTCCGTGGTGGTCGTTTCTTCATCTTCTCATCATTACTGCAAGCTTTCACTAACCCCATAACTTCCGAAAACTTGCTATCATCTGCTTCCTCTAATTTTCGTTTACGCCCTTCATCAACATCCTTCTTCTCGCTTTCCAAACGTCCTTCGATCGACGACATCGTACAACCATTTATTGCTAATTAGGGTTTTGGTTTTGCAAGAGGACGGACTTATATAATTTATATGTCGATTCTTAATAAATATGTATCTATAATGATATATAATAAACCTTCTTCAATCTTAATGGACCTAAAATTAAAATGAGTCTAGTCCATTTACTTTTGTACATATTTTAAATGGGCTGATTGTACGAAAATATGGTTTACTTGCAACTTTTTATAGTTTTGTATAATCATTTTATTTTCAAGTATGTAGCATACTTTTGAATTCGGTCTTTTTGGTATATCGTGTGAACAGTTGTGTTTACTATTTGGCCATTTTACCTTTCAATTAACACACACTTATTTTCATGACGAGGGGTAAATTGGTCAAATAATAGCACAATTGGTCACATGATACACAAAAAGATAAAATTCAAAAATACACACAAAACTACAAATAAAGTACACTTTCATGCAATTAGGGCATTTTATATACATGTACACTTTGTTCTCATAATATTTACCAATCATGTTGCTACATGTATCAACCTAGTTCTTATGTTTCTCTATAACTAGAAGAAAACAGAGCTTTTGGGAAACTTTTTGCGACAATATGTAAGTGTTCGCCAAAAGTCAACTACGCAACGAAATTGACTATAGATCACTTTAGGGAAAAATGTCTAAAAATACATCGAACTTATCACCTTTTCCTTTTGTATACACTGAACTATTTTTTTTTCCTATTCTATTCATAAACTATCTTAAACTTCCTAATGTGTCAAAATTATGTGTGACTTATGACGTGGCACCAATTAACATAACTAACCCCGTTACCTTTTATTTGTTTCCCGTTATCTTTAATTTTGGGTCCGTTTTGACAAGTTTCCAAACTTCAATACACCCATTATACATAAAACGGGTTTTCAGCCACAAAAACCAAAATCCCCAATTATCACGTTATCAATTACTCTCCGAAACCCTATTTTCACTCAACAATTAATTTAATCAGAGGCAAAATTGGATGTGTGTTCTGATACATGAGGTATGTATTATTTTATTTGTAATAATCTATCTCAATGAAAATAATTACAATGTTCATGGTAAAGGAAAGGGGAAAAAATTGATGTTCTAAACCAAGGTGTTTAGTTCATGATCCCATGCTTTTTGGTTACAAGTCTTGTATGTATCATGTATGGTTTAGGTGTATAACTTAGACCATCATGCAATAAAACTCTTGTAGCCCACCATGAATCAATGAAATATTATTTCACTCTCTTGTTTATGCCAATTACACCAACACAGTTAGCTTATGAACAAACATATAACCAAGAACAATGTATCCATAAAATAAGTTAACATTAACCATTCCAAAACATTACATTATCATGATTAAAAACCTTCCTACCATCTACTAAATTCATCTAGCATGATAGTAAACAACCTAACATGAACATAAACAAGACCTAATACACTAGGATATCGACATACCAATCCCAACACACATAACACACAAACAGCCTAACATCACCATGAACAACCTATCATACACCTCCAATTTGGCCTTTTTAGTCTTCAACTCATCCTCCAAGGTTGTTTTTGTAACCTTCAACTCTTCTTCCAATCTAGACCTTTCCAAAGCAAGTGCCTCCACCATAGGTCTAGTATCCACTCCTCTCTGCCTTTGAAAGAATCCAAAAACCAATTCTTTGTAATATTCACTTGGAAGGTCGTCATCAAGAAACTCATAGACTCGACACCCACCACATTTAACGTATCTCTTTCCTGGATTCATCCTTGATGTTGATGTTTGAACCCTTAATTGCCGATTACAATTGCAAAAGAATTCAATTTTACCTCCGATCAACCTTGATTGAGCCGAACTGGAACTGCTCATTTTTCGGGTTCTTATTTTTTTTTAACCGTTTTAGAAAAAGGGGAAAATGGGGGAAGAGGGTGGGTGGAGTTTGATGTTATTGAAAGAAAAAAAAAAGTTTAAAAGTTGTCCCTCAAACTATCTAGGACTTGTCAAAAGATACCCAAACTATTGAAAAAACGTAACACTGTAATTAAAACGTGATTAGTGATGTTAATTAGTGCCACGTCATAAGTCAGCCGTAATATTGACACATTAGGAAGTTTAAGATAGTTTATGAATAGAATAGGAAAAAAAATAGTTCAGTGTATACAAAAGGAAAAGGTGGCAAGTTCGATGTATTTTTAGACATTTTTCCCATCACTTTACAATCTTATATACTGTGTTCATTCTTAGTCGGTCTAACCGAATGACTTTATATCTGAATTCAAGAACATTTTGCAGTTGAAATCCGTCACCCACGCATCTCGTATTCTCATGTAACCATAGGTTATCTACAACCCGCCTCCCGCCTCCTTGCTTACTGTTCTCTCTTTTATGGTTCACTTACCAAGGAAATGGCTACATTTTATTTTAGCTTTTAGTGGTCATGATGTCTGGCGACGAGCATATACCGTGTTCAACTAAACATCTGGGCATCATTTTTTGCGATTTAGCATATTTTAGGTATGTAGATGCTGAGTAAGTTGCTATGGTAGAACAAGTGGCCTGATTCTGCTGGACCTCTGATTAAGTTTATTACAATGATTGTTTTCTGCCATTCTGACATGAAGATGATTGTTTAGCACCAGCTGTCGATTAGTTGCTTGAGTGTCTACATCCTAGGCCGAGCAAAACAAATTGAAAATCGATTCGAACCACTCCAACCGAAACCGAATCAACCCTAGTTGGTTTGGTTTTTGGTTTTATATATTTACGGTTTTTGGTTTCGATTCGGTACGTTTCATGTCAAAACAAGAAAAACACACCTAAATCATCTAAACCGAACCGACCGACACAAACCAAAACCGACCGAGTCATTTCGGTTCGGTTCTCAGTCCATGTTTTCCACGAAATCTCTTTTCGGTTAAGGTCGGTTTTGACCCGATGCTCAATACCTTTTTTTGACAAAATTTGGTATTTTTTTTCTTTATTTGGTAAATATGGTTTTCGACTTTTTGGTGACTAATTCACGGGATTTAAACCTATCGTCACACAGACTCAAACTAGGTAAAGCACTGCTTATTCAAGATGTTGGCAATAACTACTTCAAAATTGTTTGCACCTAGCAGGCGTTGAATTGAACTGAGACATCACATATTTTTAAAGTGAAATTTAAAAGCCTTTTGACACTAGGGCACTTATCAGTTGTTAGGACTGGATATTTATTGTTGTTGATGATAAGAATGAATCCCTTAATACCCAGAGTGTTAATTGTGCCCGTGTTTAACTAAACATCATGGCATCACTTCTTGTGATTTAGCATATTTTAGATAAACAGATGCCGAGTAATATAATTAAGCAGCTATAATGATATTCTGGACCTCTGATCAATTCTATTACAATGATTGTTTTCTGCCATTCTAATATAAAGATGATTGTTCGTTTGTCAACCCGATACCGAGACATCCTTTGGGATTCAAAGGGCTGCAACCAGTCCCATCATAACACTAGTAAAGCTTACGAATAATAGACATGCTACTACTAAAAGGGATAATTAGTCTTCTTTTTTAAAGCCCCAAACACACACAAAACAAACCACACACAAGACTCAAACATGAGTCAAGGGGAAGAGTTTATCAAATATCACGATCACCCCCTCACGATGAGCTACAACATTTGGTGGCATTACCTGCGCCACAAAGTTGTTTGGTGACGGATTCTCTAACCATCCATTTGCGCCACAAAACCATGTGAGCTCATATAAGAACATATTCCTGACAGCAACAAACATCCCAAGCGCATTAGCCTTTTCAAATCCAGAAAATTGGTGAATGTATCTGTTAAAAGCTGTAAATATCAGATTATTAATGTCTTTCGAGCTGGCAAGACGGATGAATGATCTCACAAGTCTTGGGTGTTGTAGGGGCCCACCAACATATGACCCATTTTCATCACGTGTTGGTTGATCATTTGATGAAATCATATGCCGAAAGGCAACATCTGTAAGAAAAGCCTGCAAAACATGCACCCATACGCATAGAGGTATGGTGTATTAGATCGTCATCAATCTCTCTATCAACCAAAGATTAAATGATCGAAAATTATACATCCGATCATTTCTATTTTTATCTATCCATATAGAAATAGGTCAAATTGAGTTTACAACTAAGTTGATCCGAACCTGTTTTGACCCATCTAAGAATTTACCAATTTGGGACACTCTAACCCGTTTTGGTCAGCCAAGCAGCCCAACCTCCCACTTTTGCCGCTCATAAATAATAAGAAATGTTTTGTACATTTCTTATCCATATACTACGAAAATTGTTTCATTTTTACCATAATACCTTATAGTAAAAATATGTATACCAGTATCAAAAACTGGTTAAGTTGCACATAAAGATTATTTGGTCATCACTATAAAATGGATTACCTTCCCCAAAATGCACTCAGCAGACTGATTTCCAACTCGCGCACATTGGAAAATTATGTCTCTTGGATGAAGATGCTTTCGGTAATCATCCGTCAAACCTTGAAAACTTACTGCCCTTAATACAGAAGTTTTTCCAGCAAGTTCCTTGAGAATCTTACACCTGCACAAAGTTAGCAAATAAATTACTGATTAAAGCAATCGAAATAACATTATTAAAAAAAAATAAAAATAATAAATAAATAAAATAAAATAAAAATAAATAATTAAGCAGTGAATACTTACGTTTTACTGACTCGTAGAAGATCTCTGGCTCCATTTGTAGATGACGCTAACAGTATCAATATCAGATTCAGGATGTCAGAGGGTAATCCAGTCATTTCTTTCGTCTTCTGGCTGTAGGATTGGGAATTGCAAGATAAAAATGTCAAAACTATATCAATTACAAATAAACATAAATAAATGACGAAAGACGCTATTTTTACGAGAATAATAATCATACTTAAGATTCCAGTTAACAACAAATCAGTAAAACCGAGCGAAAATGTTAAGATTCGAAGTAGCATTTTCCTGTAAAAGCAAAATTCCTTATAAACTCTCTAATAAAGTCCAGATTTTACAAAGATTTTTGGATACCACATTTACGGAAAAAAGTGTCACACCTATAATCATATAAACATTTAATTATGATTCAAGCATCGGATTATATACCATGGTAAAGCTTACTGACAAATCCAAAGATGATCTAACAATTATGCATCTAGTTAAGGAAAACATCAAACACAAAGAAACTGATTCGAAGCATTTTTAGATCTAAGAAACTCGGACCATAAAATTACCTCAAGAAACTTCGATTTTTCAAGGAGGCACGGTGAGATGCCGAAAAAACGATAATGCCAATGTAGATAACCCCCCCTTTTAGACGATATAAGTAGGGTTGGATATTGTATTTAGCATAAATGGGCTCAGCCTATTGTATAGATGGGCCATGCCATTACGGTTAGCTTAACTTAATAAGTTGATCAAAACTTTCCGCTTTGTCAATAATTGAATGACTAAGTTTTCCTTCACATACTACTCTTTGTTGAACTTATTTTGTTGTTGATTGATCAAGTAATTCATATTAACTTATCTAGGGTCATGCTTCTTTCTAATTAAGGTTCTGGTTCCATAGTCTTTAAAAAGTAGGGGCTTTAATTTAAGTTCACTTGGACTTAGAAGTATTTCATCAAGCACACTAGAATCATTCGGTAGTTTACAACAAGAGATTTCAGTTTATTTCATTGCTTTTACATCTATGAAACATGGAACATGAATGTAAAACATCCAAAAGAATACGATTTTTTTAGACCAAAACATACTAATGAACTTACATCTTTTTGCATCTTCTTTCAGTGGCAAACGGCACCCCATGCTTGCTTCACATTAACTTATCTTGAAAATCTACAAGCACAAGTTTGAAATTCCAAAACAGTCAACTTTTGTATCCAGCTATGAAGAACATTAAGATGAAAAGATGAATGAAAGAGGGAAAGAAAAGCAATCCGAAGGAACGCATAGCAGGGTTCAAAATGATACCTTTGCATAATCCCTTTTCTTTTAAACTCTCGGCTGCTTAACAAACTTGTAGAATCGTTGCACAGGTCTGATTTCGAGGATCTTCTATAATCAAACAAGCATCATGTATAATTACCATTCAAGAATACATAAAAGGAAACAAATAAGATGGGTTGAACCCTTTAATAATTGGATATATTAAAAACATGAAGGGTTAACTCTTGATTACAGAATCCTACCTATTTATACTAGATGAATAGACACTTATGAAGGGTTGTGTTGGTTCAAACTAACAGGTTTCTATGAACCATTGTGTCCCTTCACATATAACTACCATATAACCAACTTGCTAACTAACAATAACCGACACTAACTGAGTTTATTCTTAAATAACTGCCATTGTTTCTTCTTGCTGGTGTGTCGACTTGCCGCCCAACAGAGGAATAACAAGGCTGTTACTCTTCATACTATCTTAACAAAGATTAATGGATTATAATTTCCAACATATTCCCCCCTAATCTATTAATCTTTGTTTCTTTCAATCTTCTTGTTCCTTGATTCTCCCTGTTCATGCTTTTTCAAAAACATAGTTTTGATTCTTGGTGTTGATTTCTTCATGCCTTTTTGGTTTCCAGTTGAACCAAATTCCAGCATGTTAGTGCCGCCATCTTGGTTTCAATTTTCAGCCTGACTTCTCATGATTCTCAATTGATCACGATTTAAGCGGTTAACGCCGTCATGGTGGGGTTAGCACAATCGAAAACTGAAACTGCAAAAAATCTCCAACCAATCTTCAATTCATAATCACAAAACAGCCTTCTTTTGATCATTATTCTGATCTGATTCCTTGTGATGCCCTTTCTTTTCTCTTATAACTGCTATGCTTTCTCTTTCTCCTTGAGACTGTCGTGTCTCTTCTCTTTGGTTAGCCTCCGGTTATTGGTGGTGTAACCGTCTCCATTATCTATTTCTCTTCAATTCGACATCTCTTCTTCTCCATGGCTGCCTTCTTGTGATATTAAAACGCATATCTAATCTTGAATGATAACTGTAACATGAATTGGTATGTTGTTTGATTCCTTTGCTTTGATACCAATGTAGAATCGTTGCACATGTGAGGTCTGATTTCCAGGATCTTCAATAATAAACAAGCATCATATATAATTAAAATTCAAGAATACATAAAAGGAAACAAAGAAGATGGTTGAACCATTTAATAATTGGATATATTAAAACAGGAAGGGTTAACTCTTGATTACAGAATCCTACCTATTTATACTAGATGAATAGACACTTATGAAGGGTTGTGTTGGTTCAAACTAACAGGTTTCTATGAACCATTATGTCCCTTCACATATAACTACCATATAACCAACTTACTAACTAACAATAACCGACACTAACTGACTTTATTCTTAAATAACTGCCATTGTTTCTTCTTGCTGGTGTATCGACTTGCAGCCCAACACAGGAATAACAAGGCTGTTACTCTTCATACTAAACTTAACAAAGATTAATGGATTATAATTTCCAACAAAACTCTGATGGGAGGATATTTTGATCCTCTCTATACCTTATATATAGATGAATCCAGAAATTTGAACTTTTTGACAGAGCATTACCTTTTTCTATGCTTCTGAATTCAACCATAAGCTTAGAATTTCTTACCTTAACTTGGTCATTTAACTACACATGAACTTAAACTATGCCGCTAACCTCTTAGACGAAAGTCTAAGTTTCGTATTAGAATCCACAATCTATTAGTACTAATTAGCATAATGTGCAAATCAACAACAGCAACAACTCCTCAAGCTTGTGCATAAACAACATGTGTAGACAGTTTGTTGAAATTGTGTAATTGGCTTGAGTGGTTCTCAAACCTCAAAACGCCTAATCATGTAGATTGTAATTTCGTTTTCCTAGCTCCTTGCTAGGCTTTAATTCAATTGTTGTTCAAAAAGATAGTAGCATCTTACTAGTAACAAGCAAGGCAAAATCAACAACCACAACTAATAACAAAAACAAGCACAAAATAATAATAATATATATCAGTTATTAAAAGACAAGTTGAAGTTGATGAAAAACGACATTTTAAATATAGTAAACGGCAAGCAATTAAAATAAAAACGAGTGCACTACTTTGTTCTCATATTGCTGGAGGACATTCAGAAGATGTTTCTGTTGTTGTCGTTTTTGTTTGAACATTCAGAGAGGCAAGCCTATACTCGGATCATAAACCTTTGTCCATAACAAATCCAGCTTGACTTCAGATCGGGGCATGGTATGATCGTCTCGAGTTGGTTTGATTCCATACTTTTCCTATTCCAACCCTTTTGTCCTACAAATTAAACACCTCTACAGATATGTAATATAATGCCATGTTTTCATCAGACCAACAAGGCTCACGTGGTGGTCGTTTCTTCTTCTTCTTCTAGTTTTCGTTTACGCCCTATATCATCATCCTTCTTCTCACTTTACGCCCTATATCATCGTCCTTCTTCTCACTTTCCGAACGTCCTTCGATCGACACATCTCACAACCAATTACTGCTAATTAGGGTTTTAGTTTTGCATGGAGGCGGACTTATATATTTATATGTTGATTCATGATGAATATGTATCTATGGTCTAACTTAACAGAGTAGTAATGATATATAAAAACTTCTTAATGGACCTAAAAGTAAGTCTAGTGACTTAGTCCATTTGCTTTTGGACAAATTTCATATACACGTACTGTTTCTTCTCATATTATTTGTTAAATCATGACATGTTGCTACATGTATGATGTATCAACCTAGTTCTTATGGTTTGTTGGGCCAAAGATTTGACGCGATTGTCTCGAAAAATATTTGAACATAAAACAACTTGAGTTACTCACAAATAGATTTGACCCAATTACCTGAGTTACTCACAAAAAGATTTGACCCAATTATTTATTATAATATTTGAACATAAAATAACCTGAGTTGCTTATTAGAATCAGTGAATAAGTTACTCACGGATGAGAATAAGTGAGTATGTTACTCCCGTGATGAGAATGAGGGTAAGTTATTTACGGATGAGAATTAGTGAGCAAACTTACTCCCTTCAGGGAGTGTCATTGTTGTAAAAAAGGGCTTACAAGTCCGATGAATCGCCGCCTAGGCGCTACTGAGCCATCAACCTTTCCGATTTGTGTAAATCGGTGAACCATGGTCAACGGTAGTCAATGACTGTCAACGATGGTCAAACTTGCCAGAAACTTGCAAATCTTGCCGGAAATAACCAAACTCGTCATAAACTAGTTTTACTCACTTATATTCGTTGCTTATATCTATTACAATTTTGTGTGTGTGTGTGTGTGTGTGTCGGGAATACCTAAAACTCGCTAGAAATACCCAAAACTTACCAATAATGCTAATCCGATTAATCCCGCCTAAACCAATTACAAGCTACAAATGGGTCAACAGCCGGACTAGCGATTCACGATTTTTACAACCTTGGGGAGTTTTGTATAAAGTTCAATCAACAACAACAAGCTTCAAGGACGTCGACTGTGATGCGGTATAAGTGAGTAAAGTACCTTGGCTATGTTCTATAAACAACATATGAATCAGTGAGGTCCGATAAAGTCTCGATGACTCGTAATACTCTATATGGGAAACAAACATGAAATATAGGCAAAAACTTCCTAAAAGCAACTATAAGGAAGTCAAACAACTATGAGGAGTTGGTTTAAAGTAAGAACATTTGTCAACATTATTCCTAACGTTAAGTTTATCTTATTCTGATAACATAATCATTAAATGAAAAGTGTACTTATGCATTAAATACTTGACACGTATTAAGAACCTCACATGTCACCCTCGTATGCCCACCTATATGAGAGAATTTTTGAAAGAGAGAGAGTTAGAGTTTCTAAACAAAAAATAATACAATGTACTATAGTGATAGAATCCTCCTTTCCCCTTGCATCATAAGCTAAGATAGAAAGCTTTGATTCATTTATAGATGAGTTTCATTTGTCATTATTCAATTGAGATAGTATTCAGTATTCACCAACTATCCCTTTTAATTTTTTTGATCCATTTTTAATAAAAAATTATAAATGTTAAAAAGTACAAATTGTGTTATTAATGTCAAATGAGTCTTATGTAAAACTTGTTTTCAATTTCTTAAACATGTTCTCGTTTTATCCAAATTTTAGGACCTACAAGTGGTATGAGAGCATGTGGATTAATCTCAATAATCCATATGTGCTTTGACTACTAATAACTTTCAAAAATTTAATTAACTACTAATACCAAGGCATAATTCAAGATTTGAACAGCCATGCTATCAAAAAAGATACTTGATTAAAAGTTTTTATAGGCTCAAAAGGGCACACAACAAACCACACACATGACTCAAACATGAGTCAAGGGGAAGAGTTTATCAAATATAACAATCACTTCCTCACGATGAGCTACATCATGTGGAGGCATTGCCTGCGCCAAAAAGTTGTTTGGTGAAAGAGAATATGGACCGCTCTCTAAACATTCAGTTGTGTCACCAAACCTTGTGAGCTCATATGAGAACATATTACGGACAGCACCAAACATCCCATGCTTGTTATACTTTTCATTTCCAGCAAATGCGCGTAAGTATCTGTTCAAATCTATAAATATCGAGTTATTAATGTCTTTCGAGCTGGCAAGACGTATGAATGATCTCACAAGTCTTGGGTGTTGTAGGAGCCCATTAACATATGACCCATTTTCATCACGGATTCGTCGATTGATCGATAAAATCCTAAACCGGAAGGCGAAATTTGTTATAAAAGCCTGCAAAACATGCACCCATACACATAGAGGTATGGGTTATTAGATCGTCATCAGTTACTCTATCAACCAAAGATTAAATGATAGAAAATCGATCATTTTTATTTTTATCTATCCACGTAAAAATAGGTCAAATTGAGTTTAAATTTGAAGTACTAACAAGCAGGGTACTAAAAGTATTTATCAGTAAGTTGATCCAAAGTCCAAACGTGTTTTGAACCATCTTAGAATTTACCCATTCGGGACATTCTAACTCGTTTTGACGGGTCAGCCAAGCTTCCCGAACCGCCCATTTTCGCCGCTCATAAATAATAAGAAATGATTTGTACATTTCTTATTCATAGACTAAGAAATTTGTTTCGTTTTTACCATAATACCTTATAGTAAAAATATGTATACCACTATCAAAAAGTGGTTAAGAAGTGGCACATAAAAATTATTTGGTCATCACTACAAAATGGATACCTTCCCCAAAATGCACTCAGCAGCCTGATTTCCAACTAGCGCACATTGGAAAATTATGTCTCTTGGATGAAGATGTTTTTCGTAATCATCACTCAATCCTTGAAAACTTACTGCCCTTAATACAGAAGTTTGTCCAGCAAGTTCCTTGAGCATCTTACACCTGCACAAAGTTTGCAAAGAAATTACTGAATAAAGCAATTGAAATAACATTATAAAAAAAANTGTCTCTTGGATGAAGATGTTTTTCGTAATCATCACTCAATCCTTGAAAACTTACTGCCCTTAATACAGAAGTTTGTCCAGCAAGTTCCTTGAGCATCTTACACCTGCACAAAGTTTGCAAAGAAATTACTGAATAAAGCAATTGAAATAACATTATAAAAAAAATAAAAATAATTAAGCAGTGAATACTTACGTTTTACTGATTCGTACAAGATCTCTGGCTCCATTTGTAGATGCCGCTAACAGTATCAATATCAGATTCAGGATCTCGGAGGGTAATCCAGTCATTTCTTTCGTCCTCTGGCTGTAGGATTGGGAATTGCAAGAAAAAAATGTCAAAACTATATCAATTACAAATAAACTTAAATAAATGATGAAAGACGCTATCTTTACGAGAGTAACAATCATACTTAAGATTCCAGTTAACAACAAATCAGTAAGCGGGAGAAGAAAATGCTAGATTTGAAGTAGCATTTTCCTCTAAAAGCAAAATTCCTTATAAACTCTCTAATAAAGTCCAGATTTATTTTTAGATACCACAATTACGGAAAAAAATTTCACACCTATAATCATATATACATTTAATCACGATTCAAGATCGGATTATATACCATGCTAAAGCTTACTGACAAATCCAAAGATGATAAACAATTAGCATCCAGTTAAGGAAAAAATCATACACAAAGAAACTGATTAGAAGCATTTTTAGATCTAAGAAACTCGGACCAAAAAAATTACCTCAAGAAACTTCGATGATTCAAGGAGGCACGGTGAGATCCCAAAAAAACGATTATGCCAATGTAGATACTTTAGACGGTATAAGTAGGGTTAGATATTGTATTTAGCGTAAATGGGCTCGGCCCTATTGTATAGATGGGCCGTGGCCATTAAGGTTAGTTTAACTTAATAAGTTGATCAAACTTTTCCTTCACTTACTAGTTCCTTGTAGAACTTATTCTGCTGTTGATTGATTAAGTAATTCATATTGACTTATTATTCGAATTTGGCATCTTTTGAATGTGACATCAATAACTAAGGCTCTGTATAACTAAGTACGTAGTATCGTTCTAGAGTCTTGCTTCTTTCTAATCAAGGTTCTAGTTCCATAGTTTATATAGGGTAACGGTTTTAAAGCTTTACTTAAAGTTCACTTGCACTACAAGTATTTCCATTACACACCCGTTCAGTTGCACTACAAGTGTTTCCATCACACACCCTAGAATAATTTGGTAGTTAACTACAAGAAAATTGCAATTGCAATTTATTTCATTGCTTTTACATCTATGAAACATGGAAGATGAATGTAAAACATCCACAAGAATAGGGTTTTTTTAAACCGAAGGAGACTAAAGAACTTACATCTTTTTGCATCCTGTTTTCGTGGCAAACGGCACCCCAAGCTTGCTTCACATTGAGATATCTTGAAATCTACAAGCACATATTTCAAATTCCAAAAGAGTCAGCTTTTGTATTCAGCTATGAAGAAAATTAAGACGAAAAGATGAATGAAAGAAAGAATAGCAATCTGAAGGAACGCAAAACAGGTTAAGAAATGATACCTTTGCATAACCCCTTTTCTTTAAAAAACTCTGATGGGAGGATATTTCAACCCTCTCTACACTTTATATATACTGATAAATCCAGAAATTTGAATTTTTTGTTTGAGCATTATCTGACGTTGTGCTTCTGATGTCAACCAAAAGCTTCGAATTTCTTACCTTAAATTGGTCATTATCACTACACATGAACTCAAACCATGCCGCTAACCTCTTAACAAAATGTTCAATTAATGTAATACATGACATTTCCTTTGGTTGGTATTATCTTTGAAATACGTTTTCTAACAAATCTAAATATGATAAAACAATCATACCGAGGCAAATCATATGTAGAAATATCAATTTCAAGATAAATAAGAAAATGGAGTTCTTAAGGTCTCTGAAGAATTTGACATTGATTAGAGTAATGCCAATAAATGTAACCAACCGTTATTCGAATTTGACTCCCACTTTTGTATATCTGGATAAGAATCCTTTATTAAACAGACTTGATAGCTATTTTAACAAATTACTTGATGACTATTTTAAGTTGTATCCAACAGACAAGTGTTGCCACATATACTAATCAGATGCCCGTATGTTCTTATAAAGAAACATAACATACTCAAACTAGTAAAAGCTTCTAAATAACAACACACATACAAGTTACAACTGAAAGACTTTTATTTATATATTTAGTTGAAGTGCCGAAACTCGAAAACAAGAGCCTTACGGGGGAGTTGATCAAATAAAACGATCACACCGTCACGATTACTCGCATTACCAAAACACATATTGTCAATAGCCTTAATAATACCTATCGAAAGATCCTTATTAAATCTAACATAGCGGACCACATAGCGGATCAATTTGTAATGCATGTTTATAATATCTTCACAGCTTCCATAAAGGATAAAAGATCTCACAAGTTTATGTGAATACAGAAGTCCACAAGATGATTTATAGTCACCGATCTCCCAATCCACATCATTTAGGAGAGCCTAAAAAAAGTCATTATATAAAGAGCATGTCAAACATCAAAAAATGAGAAGTTTTAGCTATGATAGTGTTTGATATTGCTAGATATAAGCATATAGTAGATAAGCATGTCAAACAATCCAACTTGTTTTCTAAGTTGAGAAATGCAATAAGCAGATAAACCAGTAAAATAAGCAATTCACAAAAATCCTAAATTGATTTGTTAAAACCATTGGAACATTATTCACATTTTAATAATAGCTTCGTAGTCATTGAAATTATTACTGGTTTATGAGATTCTAAAAGGTGAGAAAATAGGGTCAACCAGACCCTTTTTGCCGGCCATAAAACTGTACACATCTGACTCAAACCCTTTACAACCCGCATATATTGCCAATAAAATTCGCCCATTTTATGATTGATAGCTTTCATAATTATAAGTTCAGGATTCTCATTTATGAAGTTCCAAGAAAGAATAAAATGTTGGTGGTTCATCCCAGTCTGGCCCATCCCGTTTTGACCAGTCCTTAAATTCTACCCATTTAACCCAAACGCCCAAGTCATACCACATGACATATACATCATAAAGTAAACCGGGGTATGTCAAAAACTACCAAGATTTATCCTTGTGAAATGTAATTAACTGTTATAGTCCCTGGGGTATAATCACGAAACTGTCCCTGCAGAGACGATTTTTGATAGATAAAGAACAATATGAGCTTAAGAATGGATACCTTTCCCAGAATAAGTTCAGCAATCGGATTTTGAGCTAGGGCGCATTGTAAAATGAGATCATCCCGACCATGATATTTTGTGTAGTCAAAGTTGGAAGTCAAACAATGTAAATTGACCACGCTTAAGACATGTGGTCGTTCAATTAAGATCTTGAAATACTCGCATCTGCACAAAGTTTGTAACGAAATTACAGATTAACACAATTGAAGTAGCATCATCAAAAAGAACATTAGAAAGAGAAATTACGAATCTAGCCTTTCTTGAGTGGGTTATATAAAAATGTCCTACCTTTTGCATAAGTCAATTTTTTTCCCTATTAGTTTCCGAAAGAACCAAAAAATTGATTTTTCCCAAAACTTTTGAGTAATTTCGCAAGAAGAGAAGCCAAATAATTCGCAGAAAATCCGAAGGATTCCGCAAAAATCATCTTTTAAGTGATCTTTGCTGGTTTAATAATGGGTTATTTTGTTATATAACAGACTCAAAAAGGGTCAGATTAGTAATTTTCCCGTATAAGAAATAAGTAAGCAGAGAATACTTACGTTAAACATAACCTTACGAGGTCTCCAGCACCATCAGATGACTTTGCTAACATTAATATGATCATATTCAGAATGTCAACTGGTAATTCTGTGATATGAGGTGTTGTCTTCTGCTTTTGGATTGGCAATCACATAACAAAAATGACAAAACATTAATAGCTAGAAACAATCATTCTAATCTCAAACAATAGATAAAAGACACAACATACTAAAAACCATTCTCTCGTTTTGGTACATTTACTTATATTTGATGGGCTAAATTGGTCACTTAAGCAGTGGATTACAGAAATAACCAGTCAAAATGATTATGTGACAATTAACATGTCCATGCTTTCAGTGTTGTCCTGTTTTCGTATTATACTTTCATTTGGTGGGCTAATTTGGTAATTTCTTCTATGGGTCACGTCAGCAAAATAATAACACATCAGCATATATCATTGTAAATTATTACCACTTCAGATATTTGATCAACTAAACTGGTCACTCCGACACTATATGACCAAATTAGCCCGTCAAATGCAAGTACAAATACGAAAACAGGACTCCGAAAAAATGCATAATTACCAAAACGGACAATTGGAAAAAGTAGGTTGCTACATTATGACTTGAACCATAGATGTGTGCAGTTGGAACCACATATTTACCTTAGGAGATAGTAAATTTAAAAGGAGACGGATAACATGCCGAAAAAACTCCAATAGGTTTCCAAATATGCGAATAGAGACCATCTTTCTGTAAATGAAACCAAAAACACACAATGTCTAGTCCTTTTATATGCATAACAAACTGATATGAACACATTTAAATGGATATACGGAATTAATGGTAACATAACAAACTCTTTAATACTACTAATTACACGAAAGAAGACAACTATAATATTTATTGTTTATAAGAAAAGAAAAAAAAAAAAAAACAAGAAGCTTACTCAGGTCAACATCAACAAACTTGCTTGCGTTTCTATGAGTTATCCATTTGGGATTGGTGACGGTAGATTTTGGGGCAATTACATATATACCCATTAAAACTTGCATATTTAATATATTTCTTCGAAACATTCTTAAACACTATCGTACATTATGCATTAAAAATTTGTATTTTGGGGAAATATGCAAATACACAAGTTTCATTGGGTATATATGCAATTCCCCCGTAGATTTTTTGGGTGTGTAGGTGCATCTATTCAATTCCATGAAGACGCTATTTTTACGAGAGTAATAATCATACTTAAGATACCAGTTAACAACAAATCACTAAAAGGGAGAAAAAATGTTCAGATTCGAAGTAGCATTTTCCTCTAAAAGCAAAATTCCTTATAAACTCTCTAATAAAGTCCAGATTTTACAAAGATTTTAGATACCACAATTACGGAAAAAAGTATAACACCTATAATCATATATACATGTAATTACCATTCAACCTTTCGATTATGTACCATGGTAAAGCTTCCTGGCAAATCTAAAGATGACCTAACAACAATTATACATCCAGTTTAAGAAAGAAAAAAAATCATACACAAGAAACTGATTTCGAAGCATTTTTAGATCTAAGAAACTCAGGNTGGATATTGTATCTAGCATAAATGGGCTCAGCCCTATTGTATAGATGGGCCGTGGCCATTAAGGTTAGTTTAACTTAATAAGTTGATCAAAACTTTCCGCTTTGTCAATAATTAAATGACTAAGTTTTCCTTCACTTACTTGTCTTTGTTGAACTTATTTTGCTCTTGATTGATCAAGTAACTCATATTGACTTATCTAGGGTCATGCTTCTTTCTAATTAAGGTTCAAGTTCCATAGTCTATAAAAGGTAAGGGCTTATTTAAAGTTCACTTGCACTATAGGTGTTTCCATCACGCACCCTAGAACAATTTGGTAGTTCACTACATGAATCAATGTAGTTTATTTCAGTGCTTTTACATCAATGGAACATGGAACATGAATGTAAAACATCCAAAAGAACGGGATTTTTTAAGACCAAAACATACTAATGAACTTACATCTTTTTGCATCATCTTTTTTGTGGCAAACGGCACCCCATGCTTGCTTCACATTAACTTATCTTGAAAATCTACAAGCACATGGTTGAAATTAAAAAAGAGTCAACTTTTGTATTCAGCTATGAAGAATATTAAGACGAAAAGATGAATGAAAGAAAGAAAAGCAATATGAAGGAACGCATAACAGGTTAAGAAATGATACCTTTGCATAATCCCTTTTCTTTAACAAACTCTGAGGGGAGGATATTTCAACCCTCTCTGCACTTTATATATAGATAAATCCAGAAATTTGAATTTTTTGTCTGAGCATTATCTGACTTTGTGCTTCTGATTTCAACCAAAAGCTTACAATTTCTTACCTTAAATTGGTCATTTTCACTACACATGAACTCAAACCATGCCGCTAACCTCTCTATCAACTGTTCAATTAATGTAATACATAACATTTCCTGTGGTTGGTATTATCTTTGAAATACATTATGGGTGTTACAATTCGGGGATCTAACACATTTTCTAACAAATCTAAATATGATAAAATAATCATACCGAGGCAAATCATATGTAGAAATTTCAATTTCAAGATAAATAAGAAAATGGAGTTCTTAAGGTCTATGAAGAATTTGATATTGATTAGAGTAATGCCAATAAATGTACCAACCGTTATCCGAATTTGACTCCCACTTGTGTATATCTGGATAAGAATCTTTTGAAAAACAGACTGGATAACTATTTTAAAATTAGCTTATTAATTACATTTTATCAAATTACTTGATCACTATTTTAAGTTTTATCAAATTACTTGATCACTATTTTAAAAAGAAACATAACATACTCAAACTAGTAAAAGCTTCTAAATAACAACACACATACAAGTTACTACTAAAGACTTTTATTTATATATTTTAGCTGAAGTCCCGAAACTCGAACACAAGAATCTTAGGGGGGAGTTAACAAAAAAAAAAAAAAAAAAAAAAACGATGACACTGTCTCGATTACTCGCATTATCAGAACACATATTGTCAATAGCCTCAATAATACCTAACGAAAGATCCTTGTCAAATCTAACATAGCAGACCACATAGCCGATCAATTTGTAATGCATATTTATAATATCTTCTCAGCTTCCATAAAGGATAAAAGATCTCACAAGTTTATGTGAATATAGAAGTCCAGAAGTTGATTTATAGCCACCAATCACCCGTGTATCTCCTGGCTTATCCCAGAACCAATCTTCATCATACAGGAGAGCCTAAAAAAAGTCATTAAGAAGTTTTAGCTACAATGGTGTTTGATATTGCTAGAAATAAGCATATAGTAGATAAGCAGGTACTATCCAAAGCTCCAAACACTCCAACTTGTTGTCTAAGTTGGGAAATGCAATAAGCAGATTAACCAGTTAAATAAGCAATCACAAATATCCTAAGTTGATCTGTTAAAACCATTGGAACATTATTCATATTTTAATAATAGCTTTGTAGTCATAGATATTATTACTGTTTATAAGCTTCTAAAAAGGGAGAAAATAGGGTCAACCAGACCCGTTTTACCGGGCATAAAACTGTACACATCTGACTCAAACCCTTTACAACCCACATATATTGACAACAAAATTCGACAATTTTATGGAAGACTGATAGCTTTTGTAATCATAAGTTCAGGATTCTCATTTATGAAGTTCCAAGAAAGAATAGCAATTGTTGGTGGTTCATCCCAATCTGGCCCACCCCGTTTGGACCAGCCCTCAAATTCTACCCATTTGACCCAAACCTATTATGAACCTTTATGCCCATCTCATACCATATGACATATACATCATAGAGTAAATTACATTTTTTTTGTCCCTGTGGTATGTCAAAAACTACAAAATTCATCCTTGTGACATGTGAAATGTGATTTACTCTATATTATATTATTTCAATCAACCAACCAAGATTGAAGGATAGATAAAGAGCAATATGAGCTTAAGAATGGACACCTTTCCCAGAATAAGTTCAGCAATCGGATTTTGAGCTAGGGCGCATTGTAAAATGAGATCATCCCAACCATGATACTTTGTGTAGTCAAAGTTGGAAGTCAAACTATGTAAATTGACCACACTTAAGGCATGTGGTCGTTCAATCAAGATCTTGAAATACTCGCATCTGCACAAAGTTTGTAACGAAATTACAAATTAAAGCAATTGAAGTAGCATCATCAAAAAGAACATTAGAAAGAGAAATTACGAATCTAGCCTTTCTTGAGTTGGTTATATAACAATGTCCTACCTTTTGCATAAATCAATTTTTTTCCGTATTAGTTTCTGAAAGAACCAAAAAGATGAATTTTCCCAAAACTTTTGAGTAATTTCGCAAGAAGAGAAGCCAAATAATTCACAGAAAATCGGAAGGATTCCGCAAAAATCATGTTTTAAGTATTTTTGCTGGTTTGATAATGGGTTATTTTGTTATATAACAGACTCAAAAAGGGTCAGATTAGTAATTTTCCCGCATAAGAAATAAGTAAGCAGAGAATACTTACGTTAAGCATAACCTTACGAGGTCTCCAGCACCATCAGATGACTTCGCTAAGTTGCTAACATTAATATGATCATATTCAGAATGTCTACTGGTAATTCTGTGATATGAGGTGTCGTCTTCTGCTTTTAAATTGGCAATCACATAACAAAAATGACATAGCATTAACAGCTAGAAACAATCATTCTAATCTCATACAGAAGATAAAAGACACAACATATTAAAAATCATACATGGAAACCATCTTCAATATGTTTCCGAATATGCTAATGGAAACCATCTTTCTCTAAATGAAACCAAAAACACACAACTTTTTTATTTTCAAAAACTTGTGATATAATAAATAAAAAATAACTAAAACCATCTGAATACGTTTCTGTAATTCTGTGCCTTTTGACCAGTTTCACTCTGCCTTAGCCATTTTTTAAGCTTTACCACTTTAACCCGTTTGCTATAAAATATACCCAGAATCAACCCAATGTAGTTAAACTCGTCGAAATTCTCACATCTACTCATAACAATTTTCCTTAAGTTACGGAACGATGAAGTCTACAAACACGAATTTTACAATTTGCTGCATTTTTTTTTTTTTGAATTACCAGAATTGGCTTAAATTAAACCAAGTTGAGATTCAGCTACCCATATATCAGAAAGAATATAAGTATGCAGTGAATACTCACATAGCAGACATCCTTTAGCTCAAAAAACCTGGCACTTTTTTTATCACCGCAACTCAACTTATAAGCCACTAGCGTAAAGAACGCCTATTATATAACAAATAAAAATTTCACTAAAACCAGCTGAATACGTTTCTATGACTTTTGACCAGTTTCACTTGTTGCCTTAGCTAATTCTTTAGCTATACCATTTTAACCCACTAGCTATAAAATATACCCAAAATTAGCCCAATGTGGAATTTTCACATCACCTCATAGCAATGTTCCTTGAGTTACAGAACGATGAAGTTAAAAAAAAAAAAAAAAAAAAAAAAAAAAAAAAAAAAAAAAAAAAAAAAAAAAAAAAAAAAAAAAAAAAAAAAAAAAAAAAAAAAAAAAAAAAACCAATTTAAAAGTCTGCAAAATTTTTTTTTTTTTTTTTTTTTTTTTTTTTTTTTTTTTTTTTTTTTTAAACCAGAATTGGCTTAAATGAAACCAAGTTGAGATTCGGCTAGCCTTAATGTAACCTTTTCAATACTTATCCTACGCATATATCAGAAAGAATATAAGAAGTACGCGG
Organism: Artemisia annua; assembly: GCA_014162995.1. Taxonomy (NCBI): domain Eukaryota; kingdom Viridiplantae; phylum Streptophyta; class Magnoliopsida; order Asterales; family Asteraceae; genus Artemisia; species Artemisia annua. The sequence goes on along the minus strand of LBNU01006688.1, from coordinate 182,006 downwards.
TGAGTACTTACATAGCTAAAAAACATGGCACTCTTTGATAACCATAACTCAGAAATGCCACCCTTTAGCTCTCCAATATTTCCGTGCATTTTCATCACGACGGCTTTTCTTAACCTTCAAAAACAGCTTATAAGCCATCTCGACTTTATTTGCAGCCAACAGTTTATTATTCAACTTAGCGCTAATAAGCCTACTAGGACAAAACCCTTTCTCCAAACACTCCTCCATAACAATCACACCTTTTTCGAGTTGACCATTGTTACAAAGCCCATTAATAATATGCTCATAAACTTCAACATCAGAAACATAACCATCTTGTTCCATCTCGTCCCATACGTTCAAAAGCATACCACATTTACCAAAACGCGACAATCGCATAAGCAATGTTTTGTAAGCAGTTACTGATATAGGACACTTTGCGTCTTTTGCTTTTTTATATATCATCATAGCAGCGTGTGGTGGGCCGAAACTACATAAAGTATCGATAATCGACGTTACTACCCCTGTAGTAACCGTAACCCCCCGACCTAGCATTTCGTCAAACATTTCTATAGCATCGGCTACCCTTTTAGCTTTAAGAAACGCAAAAATTATATGCACATAAGTATCTATATTCGGTTCACAATTGTTACTCAACATATCGTTATAGTATTTCAAACATTCGTCAATATCACCAATCGAAATGTAATTTAAAATCATCGCATTATAAACAACAACATTCACCTCACATGTTCTCGTTTCTTTCAAATTCTCGAAAATCTTAACCGCGTCGTTTATCCGACCACCTCTACCTAAACCTTCGATCACGTAACTAAAACTCAAACTATCGGGATCAAATCCATCTTCTACCATTTCATTCAACACCCTCTCGACCTCACTAATCCAACCCAACTTACACCACTCACGGATAACAATCCCATACGTCTCACCGTCAAACTCAACTTTCCCTCTCCCTCTCGTCTTACTCAACAACTTATCCGCACTCGTTACACGCCCACATCGACACAAACACCTAAGCACAACTTTCAAACACTCCAAATCCCACTCATCCATCCCGAACTCATCCAAATTCTTAAGAATCTCCACACCTTTACTTACACGCTTCGCCTTAACGTAACTATCCACAAAAACCTCCAACGTCTCGTAATCACCTCTCACTCCCTTCCCCCTCATCTCACCTAACAAAAACCTCATTTTATCGAAAAACCTCCGTCTACCTAACGCCTTAAACACGACGTTATAACTCTCGACACCTCCACTCATTTTTCCGCTCTCCACCGCCCACTCGAAAATCGTAACTATCGCCTCACTATCTAAACCACCTCTATTCAAAACCTTACTAACTACCGAACTAACCGAAACGATATCGGACGCAGCCGCGGATAACGCGCGTTTAACCGCGGCTGTTCCGATAAGTTTCTGAACAAACACACCTATCAAACGACACACTTGTTATAACGATTAAAACTTTTAATTTGCTTACAAAAACATATACTCGACAACTGTTTAAAACATTTCATACATGACTAGAAGACCAACCAAAAACCCTTTACTATCATGCCAATACGCCGTATTACCCATGGGGATACCCGTATTGCCATTGATAGTGATACGGCGTATCCCATAAATGATATACGCTGTATCACCCCATGAACTCGATACGCCGTATCCAATAACTTGGATACGCCGTATCGACCCATCTGGTACAGAACCTACTGCAGAAATCTATAGAAGACCAACTCTTTAACCAAACCATTTTGACTCCTTTCTAACACCATAATCTCTAACAACACCATTCATTTACCATTTCAAACTATAACAACCATACCATCACTTGCCACACGGCAATTGACCCGTTTAACCCCAAAATGGGTAGATTCATACATATTTCAAACACTCCTTTAATCATACATACACACTTTACGACTTCGCTATAATAACCAATTGACACCCAAAATACTATAACAAACATAACATAAACCTTAACACTTGACAGCACGTTTATAAACCATTTTACAACTCACGGGGACTCAACTTTGCTTCGAGCTCGATATCTACGACTAAGCTCTCATGTACAATATTATACCATTCCATTTCCGTACTTCCAATTCTAAAATTTATCCAAGCTTTACCTTCTTCCCGCATGTACCTACAAAAACATTAGCAACAATAACGGTAAGCGAAACGCTTGGTAAGTAACTAGATTAAAACATGTTAATACGTCAATCCACATATAAGCATCAACCTTGCAGTTCTTCTTCTTATTCTTCTTCAAATCTTGTTTTTTTTAGCCCCGTATTAGCTGATACAGATAATCACGCTGCTTCCCAGTGGTTTTTCCACATCACTGTCTAGTACATACCATCAAGTACATTAAACTACCTGGAACATTTGCATACGGGACCTTACTCTTTCTTTTTCATATCCTAGTTACTCGACGGACAATCCTTTATAGATACCTTAAACTAGTGGCGGAGCTTGAAATATTTTTGTGGGAGGGCCAAAAAATTCGAAGTCTTTTATAACAGGGCTAAATCGTAAAAACAAAATTTTTACACATAAAAAAAAGTAAATGCACAATAGTGATCCAAAGTCTAGGGAGGCCACCACCCTCCATAGTCTCTTCATACCTCCGCCCTTGCCTTGAACTTTGCTCCGAGTGGTGCAGAGACTAACTTGTCATTATACACTCAGAAGTTATTCAGAATTTTTTGCAAGTATCCCAACTGAGACACCTTCAGGGTTCTCCTACCCCTATCCCTAGTAATCTCCATACCAAGTATCTTCCTAGCAGGGGCGGAGCTTAGTGAGGACCGGGAAGGGTCTCGGCCCCCTAGGCTTAAGCCCGTTAGTGTAATTTTTCGCGATTTTATATGTTAAAAAAAATTTTGTTTCACCTCGGCCCTCCCATCTAATGTATTTTCAGAAAAAAATTTGTTTCGGCCCTCCCACAAATTTTTTTCTAGCTCCGCTACTGCTTCCTAGCTGGACCAAGCTCCTTCCTGTCAAACTCTTTCCGCAGCAGTCACTTGGTATAATCCAACAACTGTCCATAATCAGAAAGTGAGGATTAGTTACCTCAAGTATGTGATTAGTTTATAACTAAAGCATGCTGGATCCAATTAAGCATTTTGGTGACGGCATGTTACTAATTGCGTCATCATGAGCAGATCCTTCATATACAAAATTTATAGAAGATCTTTGGCTTGTGTTCCTTATCAGAATCTAAAATATTCTAGTACTAATTAGAATATATAATGTGCAAAATCAATAACAATTCCTCATAGTCTGTGCATAAATTGTTGACTTAGTTAAGTAGTAACTCGATCACTGGCCATAATCAACAACAGCAACAAATAACAAAAATAAACCTAGTCTCTCTATAGAACAAATTCTTCTTCATATCACAAACCTATAGTCGAAATTCTCTGTTTCATACTAGAATCTACAATCTACTAGTACTAATTAGCATAATGTGCAAATCAACAACTCCTCATAGTTTGCATGTAAGCAACACATGTAGGCAGTAATTTGTTGACTAGTTAAGTAGTCGAGTAACTTATCATAACAAGGAAAAAACAGCAACAATAAATCACAAGAACAAGCCCAATTCATGTTATTACAAGACAAGTTCAAGTTGAAATTGACAAAAAAACATATGTTAAATATAATTAAAATAAAAACGAGCTGAGTGCGCTGCTCTTCCTGTCCTATACTACTTTGTTCTTCATATTGTTGGAGCACATTCAGAAGATGCTTCTGTTGTTGTTTATGTTGTTTGAACATTCAAATTGGTGGGTGCGGGTGTGAGTGGCAAGCCTTCACTCTTATAAACCTTTCTCCATAACATGTCCAGCCTGACTTCTTCGTAGGGCATCGTAAGATAGTCTTTAGATGGTTTGATTACATGTGGAATTTCAACCCTTTGCTCCTACAAACACCTCTCCAGATATGTAATGCCATGTTTCTATCAGACCAACGAGGCTTCCGTGGTGGTCGTTTCTTCATCTTCTCATCAGTACTGTAAGCTTTCACTAACCCCATAACTTCCGAAAACTTGCTATCATCTGCTTCCTCTAATTTCCGTTTACGCCCTTCATCAACATCCTTCTTCTCGCTTTCCGAACGTCCTTCGATTGACAACATTCTACAACCAGTTATTGCTAATTAGGGTTTTGGTTTTGCAAGAGGACGGACTTTATAATTTATATGTCGATTCTTAATAAATATGTATCTATAATGATATATACTCCGTAATAAACCTTCTTCAATCTTAATGGACCTAAAATTAAAATGAGTCTAGTCCATTTACTTTTGTACATATTTTAAATGGGCTAATTGTACGAAAATATGGTTTACTTGCAACTTTTTATAGTTTTGTATAATCATTTTATTTTCACGTATGTAGCATACTTCTGAATTCGGTCTTTTTGGTATATCCTATGACGAGTTGTATGTATTATTTGGCAATTTTACCTTTCAATTAACACACACATATTTAACGAGGAGGGGTAAATCGGTCAAATAATAGCACAATTGGTCACACGATATACAAAAAGATAAAATTCAAAAATATACACAAAACTACATGCATGCAATTAGGGAATTATATATATATACATGTACACTTTGTTCTCATACCATTTACCAATCATGTTGCTACATGTATCAACCTAGTTCTTATGTTTCTCTATAACCCTGCTTAATGTTCTCTCTTTCATGGTTCTCTTACCAATGAAATGGCTACATTTTATTTTAACTTTTAGTGGTCATGACCATAATTTGGTGAGGAACATGGTGATCGGAAGTTAGTTATGTAACGGTCAACGGTAGTTGTAACGGTCAACGGTTTTGGTTGGTGGTTGTTGATGGTGATGTTGTTCTGAGGGAGGATTAATATTTACACTTTGCACCAACATCCTAGGCTGAGCAAAACAAATTGAAAATCGAGTCGAACCACTCCAACCGAAACCGAATCAACCCTAGTTGGTTTGGTTTTTGGTTTTATATATTTACGGTTTTTGGTTTCGATTCGGTACGGTTCATGTCAAAATCGAGAAAAACACACATAAACCGTCTAAACCGAACCGACCGACACAAACCAAAACCGACGAGTCATTTCGGTTCGGTTCTCGGTTCATGTGTTCCACGAAATCTCTTTTCGGTTAAGGTTGGTTTTGACCGAATGTTCAATACCTTTTTTTGACAAAATTCGGTATTTTTTTCTTCATCTGGTAAATATGGTTTTCGACTTTTTGGTGACTAATTCACGGGATTTAAACCTATCGTCACACAGACTCAAACTAGGTAAAGCACTCCTTATTCAAGATGTTGGCGTAACTACTTCAAAATTGTTTGCACCTAGCAGGTGTTGGATTGAACTCAGACATCGCATATTTTTAAAGTGAAATTTAAAAGCCTTTTGACACTAGGGCACTTATCACTTGTTAGGACTGGATATGTATTTTTGTTGATGATAAGAATGAATCCCTTAATAACCAGCTATAAATAGATGCCGAGTAACTTAACATCATGGCATCACTTTTTGCGATTTAGCAGATTTTAGATAAATCGATGCCGAGTAATATAATTAAGCAGCTATAATGATATTCTGGACCTCTTATCAAGTCTATTACAATGATTGTTTTCTGCCATTCTGATATGAAGATGATTGTTTGTTTGGCCTTTAAGAAGTTTTGAAACAAAGCTATAGAGTGCAATAAGCATAGGTGTCACTCTCAACCGCGAAAACTTTTGAAACTAGGTTTCTATACATACTGATCAACAGTTCATAGTCAATCCCCACAGTTTGGCTAACTGTGACTGATAGTCAACCCGATACCGAGACATCCTTTGGGATTCAAAGGGCTGCAACCAGTCCCANAGCAAAACAAATTGAAAATCGAGTCGAACCACTCCAACCGAAACCGAATCAACCCTAGTTGGTTTGGTTTTTGGTTTTATATATTTACGGTTTTTGGTTTCGATTCGGTACGGTTCATGTCAAAATCGAGAAAAACACACATAAACCGTCTAAACCGAACCGACCGACACAAACCAAAACCGACGAGTCATTTCGGTTCGGTTCTCGGTTCATGTGTTCCACGAAATCTCTTTTCGGTTAAGGTTGGTTTTGACCGAATGTTCAATACCTTTTTTTGACAAAATTCGGTATTTTTTTCTTCATCTGGTAAATATGGTTTTCGACTTTTTGGTGACTAATTCACGGGATTTAAACCTATCGTCACACAGACTCAAACTAGGTAAAGCACTCCTTATTCAAGATGTTGGCGTAACTACTTCAAAATTGTTTGCACCTAGCAGGTGTTGGATTGAACTCAGACATCGCATATTTTTAAAGTGAAATTTAAAAGCCTTTTGACACTAGGGCACTTATCAATTGTTAGGACTGGATATTTATTGTTGTTGATGATAAGAATGAATCCCTTAATAACCAGCTATAAATAGATGCCGAGTAACTTAACATCATGGCATCACTTTTTGCGATTTAGCAGATTTTAGATAAATAGATGCCGAGTATTATAATTAAGCAGCTATAATGATATTCTGGACCTCTTATCAAGTCTATTACAATGATTGTTTTCTGCCATTCTGATATGAAGATGATTGTTTGTTTGGCCTTTAAGAAGTTTTGAAACAAAGCTATAGAGTGCAATAAGCATAGGTGTCACTCTCAAACGCGAAACCTTTTGAAACTAGGCTTCTATACATACTGATCAACAGTTCATAGTCAATCCCCACAGTTGGGCTAACTGTGACTGATAGTCACCGAGACATCCTTTGGGATTCAAAGGGCTGCAACCAGTCCCATCATAACACTATTAAAGCTTACGAATAATAGACATGCTACTAAAAGGGATAATTAGTCCTCTTTTTTAAAGCCCCAAACAGGAACACAACAAACCAAACACAAGACTCAAACATGAGTCAAGGGGAAGAGTTTATCAAATATCACGATCACCTCCTCACGATGAGCTACATCATGTGGTGGCATTACCTGCGCCACAAAGTTGTTTGGGGACGGATCCTCTAACCATCTAGTTGGCTCACAAAGCCTTATGAGCTCATATAAGAACATATTCCTGACAGCATTAAACATCCCATGCGCATTAGACTTTTCAAATCCAGCATATTGGAGAATGTATCCGTTAAAAGCTATAAATATCAGATTATTAATGTCTTTCGAGCTGGCAAGACGGATGAATGATCTCACAAGTCTTGGGTGTTGTAGGGGCCCACCAACATATGACCCATTTTCATCACGTGTAGGTTGATCATTTGATGAAATCATATACCGAAAGGCAAAATCCGTTAGAAAAGCCTGCAAAACATGCACCCATACACATAGAGGTATGGTGTATTAGATCGTCATCAGTCTCTCTATCAACCAAAGATTAAATGATAGAAAATTATACATCCGGTCATTTCTATTTTTATCTATCCATATAGAAACAGGTCAAATTGAGTTTACAACTAAGTTGATCCAAACCTGTTTTGACCCATCTTAGAATTTACCAATTCGGGACACTCTAACCCGTTTCGACAGGTCAGCCAAGCTGCCCGAACCGCCCATTTTTGCCGCTCATAAATAATAAGAAATGTTTTGTACATTTCTTATCCATACACTACGAAAATTGTTTTATTTTTACCATAATACCTTATAGTAAAAATATGAATACCACTATCAAAAAGTGGTTAAGAATTGGCACATAAAGATTATTTGATCATCACTACAAAATGGATTACCTTCCCCAAAATGCACTCAGCAGCCTGATTTCCAACTCGCGCACATTGGAATATAATGTCTCTATAATGAAGATGCTTTCTGTAATCATCCGTCAAACCATGAAAGCTTACCACCCTTAATACACAAGCTTGTTCAGCATGTTCCTTGAGCTTCTTACACCTGCACAAAGTTTGCAAATAAATTACTGATTAAAGCTATCCGAATAACATAATACAAAAAATGAGTAAAAGGGATGAAAATGTTAAGATTCGAAGTAGCATTTTCCTCTAAAAGTAAAATTCCTTATAAACTCTCTAATAAAGTCCAGATTTTACAAAGATTTTTAGATACCACAATTACGGAAAAAGGTGCAAGTCCTAATAACATATATACATTTAATTACGATTCAAGCATCGGATTATATACCATGGTAAAGCTTAAAGATGATCTAACACATGCATCCAGTTAAGAAAAAAATCATACACAAAGAAACTGATTCGAAGCATTTTTAGATCTAAGAAACTTGGACCATAAAATTACCTCAAGAAACTTTGATTTTTCAAGGAGGCACGGTGAGATGCCGAAAAAACGATTAGGCCAATGTAGATAACCCCCCTTTCTTTTAGACGATATAAGTAGGGTTGGATATTGTATCTAGCATAAATGGGCTCGGCTCTAATGTATAGATGGGCCGTGGTCATTAAGTTAGTTTAACTTAATTTCTGCTTATCTAGGGCCATGCTTCTTTCTAATTAAGTTCTAGTTCCATAGTCTATAAAGGATAGGGCTTTAATTTAAGTTCACTTTAGTCTATAAAAGGTTAGGACTTTAATTTAAGTTCACTTGCACTACAAACGTTTCCATCAAGCACCCTAGAATCATTCGGTAGTTCACAGCAAGAAATTGCAATTTAATTCATTGCTTTTACATCTATGAAACATGGAAGATGAATGTAAAACATCCAAAAGAACGGGATTTTTTTAGACCGAAACATACTAATGAACTTACATCTTTTAGCATCCTCTGTTTGTGGCAAACGGCACCCCAAGCTTGCTTCACATTGAGATATCTTAAACATCTACAAGCACATATTCGAAATTCCAAAAGAATTAATTTTTGTATTCAGCTATGAAGATGATTAAGACGAAAAGATGAAAGAAAGAAAGAAAGAAAAGCAATCTGAAGGAACGCATAACAGGGTAAAGAATGATACCTTTGCATAATCCCTTTTATTTTGAACTCTCGGCTGCTTAACAAAATCTGATGGGAGGATTTTCAACCCTCTCTACACTTTATATATAGATAAATCCAGAAATTTGAACTTTTTGTCTGAGCATTACCTGTTTTTATGCTTCTGAATTCAACCAAAAGCTTCGAATTTCTTACCTTAAATAGGTCCATTTCACTACAAATGAACTCAAACCATGACGTTAAACTCTTAATCAGATGTTCAATTAATGTCATACATAACTTTACATGTTGTTGGTATTATCTGTGAAGTACATTATGGGCGTTACAATTCAGGGATCCAACAATTTTCTAGCAAATCTAAATATGACATAAAAAGCATTGTGCATCCAGTTAAGAAAAAGCATACTGATGCAAATCATAGGTAGAAATATCAACGTCAAGATAAATAGGAAAATGGAGTTCTCGAGGTCTCAGAAGAATGTGATTTTGATTAGATAATGCCAACAAATTTAACCAACGTTTATTCGAATTTGACTCCCACTTGTGTGTATCCGGATAAGAATCTTTTGATAAACAGACTTGTCACTAATTTAAAATTAGCTTATTACATTTCAACAGATTACTTATTTATGAAATTTGGAAAATAGAGAAGAATTATAGTTTATCGACATAATCTATTTCAACCCACTCCAAAAGTTGACCACTTTTGACTTGTATGTTGTATCCAACAGACAAGTGTTGCCACGTATACTAATCAGATGCCCATATATTCTTAAAAAGAAACAACACACATACTAATAAAAGACATTTATTTATATATTTTAGTTGAAGTCCCGAAACTCGATAACAGAAGTTTAGAGGGGAGTTGATCAAATAAAACGATCACACTGTCTCGATTACTCGCATTATCAGAACACATATTGTCAATAGCCTTAATAATACCTATCGAAAGATCCTTATCAAATCTAACATAGCAGACCACATAGCCGATCAATTTGTAATGCATATTTATAATATCTTCACAGCTTCCATAAAGGATAAAAGATCTCACAAGTTTATGTGAATATAGAAGTCCAGAAGTTGATTTATAGTCACCGCTCACCCATGGCATGTCCCGGAACCAATCTTCAACATTTAGGAGAGCCTAAAAAAAGTCATTATATAACAAACATGTCAAACATCTAAAAATGAGAAGTTTTAGCTACGAAAGTGTTTGATATTGCTAGAAATAAGCACATAGACTAGTTGATAAGCAGGTACTATTCAAAGTTCCAAACACTCCAACTTGTTGTCTAAGTTGAGAAATGCAACAAGCAGATAAACCAGTTAAATAAGCACTCTCAAAAATCCTAAGTTGATTTGTTACAACTTACAACCATTGGAACATTATTCATATTTTAATACTCCTTTGTAGTCATTAAAATTATTACTGTTTGTAAGATTCTAAAAAGGGCGAAAATAAGGTCAACCAGACCCGTTTTACCGGGCATAAAACTGTACACATCTGACCCAAACCCTTTACAACCCGCATATATTGCCAAAAAAATTTCCCTTTTATAAAAGATTGATAGTTTTTGTAATTATAAGTTTAGGATTCGCATTTATGAAGTTCCAAGAAAGAATAACAAATGTTGGTGCTTCACCCAATCCGACCCATCCCGCTATGACCAGCCCGAAAATTCTACCCATTTAACCCAAACGCCCATGTCATACCACATGACATATACATCATAAAGTAAACCGGGGTATGTCAAAAACTGCCAAGATTTATCCTTGTGAAATTTAATTAAGTATTATAGTCCTGGGGTATAATCACGAAACTGTCCCTGCAGAGACGATTTTGGATAGATAAAGAACAATATGAGCTTAAGAATGGATACCTTTCCCAGAATAAGTTCAGCAATTGGATTTTGAGCTAGGGCACATTGTAAAATGAGATCATTGCGATCATTTGTGTAGTCAAAGTAGGAAGTCGAACGATGTAAATTGACCACGCTTAAGACATGTGGTCGTTCAATCAAGATCTTGAAATACTCGCATCTGCACAAAGTTTGTAACGAAATTACAGATTAAAGCAATTGAAGTAGCATCATCAAAAAGAACATTAGAAAGAGAAATTACGAATCTAGCCTTTCTTGAGTGTTATACCGATTAGTTTTTTCCCTATTAGTTTCCGAAAGAACCAAAAAATTGATTTTTCCCAAAACTTTTGAGTAATTTCGCAAGAAGAGAAGCCAAATAATTCGCAGAAATCCGAAGGATTCCGCAAAAATCATGTTTTAAGTGATTTTTGCTGGTTTAATAATGGGTTATTTTGTTATATAACAGACTCAAAAAGGGTCAGATTAGTAATTTTATCTATAGTGTACAGAATTTCCAAAAGAAAAGTATCTACAAGCACACAAGGCTAGCAAGGGAGGTACTCCGTCCAGTTTTTATACTTAATATTGCTATTTAAAAACTTGGAGTAACACAGACCAAACCGAGCCATCAAAACAACTAATGCCACAAAAGAAGATATCTACAATAGTTAATTCATACAAAGAAAAAATAACTCACATACGACAAACATCAACAAACTCACATTAAGCATTAACTTTTAACTTAGGTAAGGTATACGTCACTATAATAACTCATTTTAACTATTTCATTGTTATTAAATGATTCAACGCTTTTCATATATTTTACATTCATCCACAACAATGACTATCCTTTTCAAATAAGTTAAAGAGGGTGAGACGAAATCTGATATCTTCGGACCAACTATGGTACGATTGATCCTTCCACACTTTTTTGTTCAGATTTTTTTGACCTTTAATTAGCAACTAGCGTAAAAAATTGACTCAAACCATCTGAATACGTTTCTGTGACGTTTGACCACTTTAACCCGTTAGCTAAAAAATATACCCAGAATCAACCCGTTAGCCTTAATGTGACCTTTTCAATAGTTATCCTACGCATATATCAGAAAGAATATAAGAAGCAGTGAATTCTTACATAGCAGACAACCTTTAGCTAAAAAAATGTGGCACTCTTTGATTACCACAAGAACTCAGAAATGCCACCCTTTAGCTCTCCAATATTTCCGTGCATTTTCATCACGACGGCTTTTCTTAACCTTCAAAAACAGTTTATAAGCCATCTCGACTTTATTTGCAGCCAACAGTTTATTATTCAACTTAGCGCTAATAAGCCTACTAGGACAAAACCCTTTCTCCAAACACTCCTCCATAACACTCACGCCTTTTTCGAGTTGACCATTATTACAAAGCCCATTAATAATATGCTCATAAACTTCAACATCAGAAACATAACCATCTTGTTCCATCTCGTCCCATACATTCAAAAGCATGCCACATTTACCAAACCGCGACAATCGCATAAGCAATGTTTTGTAAGCGGTTACTGATACAGTACATTTTGCGTTTTTTGATTTTTTATATATCATCATAGCAGCGTGTGGTGGGCCGAAACTACATAAAGTATCAATAATAGACGTTACTACCCCTGTAGTAACCATAACCCCCGGACCTAGCATTTCGTCAAACATTTCTATAGCATCGGCTACCCTTTTAGCTTTAAGAAATGCAAAAATTATATGCACATAAGTATCCATATTCGGTTCACAGTTGTTACTCAACATATCGTTATAGTATTTCAAACATTCGTCAATATCACCAATCGAAATGTAATTTAAAATCATCGCATTATAAACAACAACATTCACCTCACATGTTCTCGTTTCTTTCAAATTTTCAAATATCTTAACCGCGTCGTTTATTCGACCGCCTCTACCTAAACCTTCGATCACGTAACTAAAACTCAAACTATCGGGATCAAATCCATCTTCTACCATTTCATTCAACACCCTCTCGATCTCACTAACCCGACCCAACTTACACCACCCGCAGATAACAATCCCATACGTCTCACCGTCAAACTCAACTTTCCCTTTCCCTCTCGTCTTACTCAACAACTTATCCGCACTCATTACACGCCCACGCCGACACAAACACCTAAGCTCAACTTTCAAACACTCCAAATCCCACTCATCCATCCCGAACTCATCCAAATCCTTAAGAATCTCCACACCTTTCGCTACTCGCTTCGCCTTAACGTAACTATCCACAAAAACCTCCAACGTCTCGTAATCACCTCTCACTCCCTTCCCCCTCATCTCACCTAACAAAAACCTCATTTTATCGAAAAACCTCCGTCTACCTAACGCCTTAAACACGACGTTATAACTCTCAACACCTCCACTCATTTTTCCGCTCTCCACCGCCCACTCGAAAACGAGTAACATCGCCTCACTATCCAAACACTCTATTCAAAACCTCTACTAATCCAAAATCACTCTCGAATCTACGAATTTAACGATATCGCGCACGCGGTTAACGCTTGTTTAACCGCGTTGTTCCGATATGTCTGACTCTAAACACACCTCTCAATTCTAGAGTACTATTGATAATAAGCCGTTGACTTTGCATGACTTTTGAGTTACTTTGCGTTGATTTTGACTGACTTGAGTTGACTTTTGGTCTGTTACTTGAGTTGACTCAGAATGAATTTGCGTGGTACGGATGGATAACTCAGGAGAGAGAGTGGTTTAAGATGATGTGTTGGTTAGGGTTTTAGTTAGTGTGTGTTTTTGAGTGTGTGTTAGTGTTTTTGAAATTGGGCGAAAGTGAGAGTGAAGGATTGAGGAGGAGGTGATTAATTGGCCGTATTGGTGAGGAACATGATGATCGGAAGTTGGTTTATGTAACGGTCAACTGGGTTGTAACGGTCAACGGTTGGGATGTGGTGATATATCTGGGAATTGATTAAGTATTTATAATCGAAAGTTAGCCAAACACTCAACTAGAAAGAATTCAAGATAGTAATTGAATCTGAAGTAAGAATGTTTAAAGGGATTTGTTATTGGAATTATGAATTATCAGTGATTACAAGAGATGAGAGAAATGGGAAATCAAAACTAGTTACAAATGAGAATTGACAAAGTATATAAAGAATGAAAATGGTGGGAAAAGCTGTTGATGGTTGTTGGTATCACGTGAGTGGCACATGGAGTTGACTTTCGTTGACTATCCATTTCCACATATAACAATGCATTCCCCTTTCAAAGATCCTTGTCCTCAAGGATCTAGGACAAAATTAGGGAACCTCTTCACAATGTCTGCTAGATCCTCCCAGGTAGCATCATCAACATCTCCATTGCTCCATTGAATTAAACCAAACACTCCCATTCTATTCTGTTGCTTGACCACTTTTCTTTCCAACAACTTCACTGGTTCAGCAGCTATGAGTCCTTGTGCATCACATTCAGGAAAACTGCCCATGGTAGTAACTGGAGCTAAACATTTCTTCAATTGACTCACATGAAAAACTGGATGTACTTTAGCATTGTCTGGAAGGTTCAGTTTGTAAGCCACTTGTCCTATCCTTTCCACAACTTGAAAAGGACCAAAAAAACTTTGCAGAAAGCTTATGTTGCTTGCCTTTTCTCACAGTGATTTGCCTATAAGGTTGGAGCTTCAAATAGACCCAATCACTGATGTTGAATTGTCTGTCACTTCTGTGCTTGTCTGCTTGGGACTTCATCCTATCTTGTGCTTTCTTCAAATTGAACTTAAGCATATCAATAGCTCTTTCTCTTGCTTGTAGAGTCCTGTCCACCAACTCAACTCTGCTATCCTTAGCCACATAGGGAATATGCAATGAGGGAGGTTGACCATACACAATTTCAAAGGGTGTGGTTTTGGTAGCAGAATGATAATTGGTATTGTACCCAATCCTTTGGTGATTCACCAGACATACACCTCAAATAACACTCTAAACACCTGTTAACCACCTCAGTTTGGCCATCTGTCTGAGGGTGGTAAGCAGTGGACATTTTAAGTTGCACTTGTAACATTTTAAACAAGGACTGCCAGAATAAGCTCATAAAAACTCTGTCTCTATCACTCACAATGGTTTGTGGAAGACCATGGAGTCTGTATATCTGATCTAGGAACAATTGAGCAATGGTTTTAGCAGTGTAGGGGTGAGATACTGGAATGAAGTGAGCATATTTGCTTAACCTATCCACAACAACCAAAATGGTACTCTTTCCTTGTGACATAGGTAAAGAGTCCACAAAATCCATGGATATATCCAACCAAATTTGAGTAGGAACAGGTAAAGGCTGTAACAAACCAGGGTAAGAGGACAAATCTGCCTTGTTTCTCTGACACACATCACATGTTCTGACTAGTTCTTTGACCATCTTCCTCATACCTTTCCAATAGAAGAATGAACCAATCCTTTTTGTAGTAGCCTGCACTCCACTATGTCCACCAATAGCAGAAGTGTGAAAATGAAGAACCATGGCTTTTCTCAATTCAACATCAGCTCCTACTACCCATTTTCCTTTTCTTTTTAACTGTTGGTTGTGCCAAGTATACTTACTTTGAGTTGCCTTACCAGTTTGAAGCTCTGTAATTACCTTTTTCAACACAGGATCAGCAGTCCATAACTTGGTCACTGCATCCATGAACTCATTATTAGTAACAGCAGACAAAACAGCAAACAATTCACCTTGTTTTTGAATTCTTGATAGTGCATCTGCAACTACATTTTCTTTGCCTTTCTTGTACTCTATCTCATAATCAAACCCCAACAGTTTTGGTAACCATTTTGACTGAAAAGGAGTTGTAAATCTCTGTTCAAGAACATATTTAAGACTAAAATGATCTGTCTTTATCTTAAAATGTCTGTCCAAAAGATAACCTCTCCATTTTTGCAATGCTAACACCACTGCCAAAAGTTCTTTTTCATAAGCAGACAAAGATTGGTGTTTTGGGGCTAAAGTTTTGCTCAAAAATGCTATGGGATGTCCTTTCTGTTGAAGTACTGCACCAATTCCATACCCTGAAGCATCAGTTTCAATTATGAACTCTTCTTGGAAGTTTGGCAATGCTAGCACAGGTGCTTGAGTCATAGCTTGTTGCAGTTTTTCAAAAGCTAATTGAGCTTCTTCACTCCATGAGAAAGAATTTTTCTTCAACAAAGCAGTTAGAGGTTGACTAATGCTAGCATACCCTTGAATAAACCTTCTATAGTAACCTGTGAGCCCCAAGAAACCTCTAAGTTGTTTGACATTTGAAGGTACAGGCCAATTCTTCATAGCCTCTATCTTTCCAGGGTCAGTAGCCACACCATTAGCTGAAATAATGTGACCTAAGTACTCAACCTTGCCTGTTCCAAACACACACTTACTTTCTTTGGCAAATAATGATTGTTCTCTCATGACTTGTAGCACTTGTCTGAGATGCTCAACATGAGATCTCATTGAGGGGCTGTATACTAAAATATCATTAAAGAAGACCAAAGTGAATTTCCTCAAAAAAGGTTTAAAAACTGAATTCATTAAGGATTGGAAGGTTGAAGGTGCATTAGTGAGACCAAAAGGCATAACCACAAATTCATAGTGTCCCTCATGAGATTTGAAAGCTGTCTTGTAAATGTCATCCTCCCACATCCTGATTTGATGATAACCAGACCTAAGATCTAATTTTGAAAAGACCTCAGCTCCACTTAACTCATCAATTAGCTCCTCAATCACAGGTATGGGAAACTTGTCTTTAATGGTGTGTTTGTTAAGTTGTCTGTAATCAATACACATTCTCCAAGACCCATCTTTTTTCTTAACCATGACAATAGGAGAAGAGAAAGGGCTGTGACTTGGTCTAATTACCCCTGAATCCAAGAGTTCTTTCACCATTTGTTCAATCACATCTTTCTGGTTTGGTGGATACCTATAAGGTCTGATGTTGATTACTTGTGTGTCATCCTTCATAGGTATTCTGTGGTCAAAACTTCTCTAAGGGGGTAGCTCAGTAGGCATAGCAAAAACATCTTTATACTCTTGTAACAACAACTGAAGTTCAGGATCCACTACCTTGTTAGATTGCTCAACAGACTGCATCAAATTCAAACTTGCAGTAGGCCATAAACAATGAATAGCAGAGAAGGAAGGATCCATGTGATCACCAAGTTGCTTGTTCAATTGTTTTCCACTCATCCATTGTAGCTCAGATTGATGGGTGCCTCTTAAACAAAACTTCTTACCTTCTGCTTCAAATTTCATGATTAAATCTTTGAAGTTCCATTTAATGGTACCTAAAGTTGATAACCATTGGATTCCCAAAACTAATTCACAACCACCCAATGGAAGTAACATTACATCAGTCTTGAACTTATGACCTTGAATTGTCCATTCAAAACCATAAACCACATACTGACTAACCAATTGATTTCCACCAGCCACTGTGACTTGCAAAGGACATGTCTTACTCATTTTACATCCCAACTTCTTAGCAGTGAACAAATCCAAAAAGTTATGGGTACTACCAGAATCTACCAACAAATGGAGCACATGTTTGGACACTGTGGCTTTCATTCTCATGGTGTTAAAAGTAGGAATTCTAGACAAAGCATTCAAAGAGATATGTGGCTGACATTCACTCATAAAAAACTCAGGTGCCTCAGATCCATGTACATCTGCCTCATTAATAGTATCTTCTAGACTCAAATCAGCATCCTCCTCCTCATATGGGCTGACTTCTAAAGCAAACATTTGACCACTACACTTATGCCCAGGTGTATACCTTTGATCACAGTAAAAACATTGATTCTTGGCTCTCTTTTCAGCAATTTCTTTCTGAGTCAATAGTTTCCTAGGCACATTATTGTCTGATGCAGGGTGTTTGGTAATAGTTTGTGTATTGGGTGCAGGCAAAGTCACAGTGTTTGTTTTTGCTGCATAGTTCATATTTCTATTGACAAAATAATTGGGAGGATTCCTAGGAGTGGGTAACACTGGTGTAGACTTCTGTTTAACCACAGCCAAACTAGCTTCTTGAAAATTTGCTAAACTAAAAGCATCTGAAAGTGTTTGGGGCCTAAACATCCTGACATTCATCTCTATAGTAGTAGGCAAACCACCAATGAACATACTAACAGATTGCAATTTAGTAATATCAACTTGAGTAAGCAATTGTTTAAACTTATTTTGGTACTCTTTCATACTGTTCACATACCTGAGATTTTTCAATTCTGCCATTGGATCTTGATTAACAGCCCCAAATCTCTTTAGAATGGCCCCTTCATACACATTCCAGTCCACCTCATTACCCCTAGCTTTCATGAACTACAAGTGCCATGTCAAAGCCTTATCATACAAATGAATTGACACAATTTTGATCTTATCTTCATTGAGAACATTATCCACTGCAAAGAACTGTTTAACCCTATACATCCAACCTTGAACATCATCTCCATAGAACTTTGGAAACTCCAATTTACCCATTCTACTGAATCTACTACTCCCTTCTCCTCCTTTCATTTTATTCACATCTTGCACCATAAAATGCATTTGAGTTATCAAATCAGTCAATTTTGAATCAATCTCACTAAATTTCTCATCAACATGAGTGGTAACCCAATTCTTGACTATCTCATCAATCTGTGGTTCTAAAGAAGTGTTTCTTGTGCCTACCATGGCTAAAACTGTAACAAATTGTTTCAAGAACTACTGTTTACACCACACAGAGTAAACAATCCACCATACAATCCTAACTAACGTATTTGTGAAAGGGAAACGGAACGAAAACAACAATGACGTATTTGTGATTGGGCAAACGGTCTAGATTGACCAGAATTGATGTCTGTATGGTGGGTTGACTAAAAAGTCAACAGAGGAAAGGGGTGGTGTAACAGTAACGATTGTTCTAACAGAATTTGTTACAAAAACGGTTATTGTGATGGTTATGGTGGGTGGTAGCAGGATGAAGGCTCTGATACCAAATGATATATGCTAATTGGATTAAGTATTTATAATCGAAATTAGCCAAACACTCAACTAGAAATTCAAGATAGTAATTGAATCTGAAGTAAGAATGTTTAAAGGGATTTGTTATTGGAATTATGAATTATCAGTGATTACAAGAGATGAGAGAAATGGGAAATCAAAACTAGTTACAAATGAGAATTGACAAAGTATATAAAGAATGAAAATGGTGGGAAAAGCTGTTGATGGTTGTTGGTATCACGTGAGTGGCACATGGAGTTGACTTTCGTTGACTATCCATTTCCACATATAACAGTTTAGGGCTAAAATTGTGGTTATTTTTTATTACTGATTTGAGTTTAGAATGTGTAGGTTTAGCGGATTAGAATTTGATAAGGTTTAGTTGCTCCGAATATAAGATATTTAAGCATTGCATGCCAAGTGTTCGATAAAATGTCTAGCAAAATTAATAACACGTATAGTTGAAGTAGTCTAGAATTACATGAGATAGGTCAACCATTAAGTTATGTGAGAAGCCGTTAGTTTTGGGGAAGTGGTTGAAGGACGAGGCGCATTTGGATTTGGTTGGGTCGTATAAGCCGTCTATGAGGGAGTGTGATGATGAGGCGACTAGGAGAGGGAGGTTTTTTGTGGATAATGAAGTGGCGAAGGTTGAGGCAGGGGAGTTGGTTGGTGCATTTGAACGAGGGGTGATTAAGGAGGATGAAGTTGAAGGGGATCTTGTCGAGCTGATTAAAGGAGTGAAGAGTGGGAGGAAAGATGGAAACGAGATTACCGTGTTTGTAATGGTTGGATCAGCAGTTGTGGACTTGTTGAATGCTCAGTTAGCATACGAAACCATCACAGCTAAACCATAGACGTTAAATAGAACATTTATATGCTAGAGTCAGCAATAAGAATACAATTTTGTAGTTCTGCTGGTTTTTAATAATGTAAGATACTCCTTAATCCATTCGCAGATTGTTGTATGCATGTTCTGTATAAGATATCGAATTTGAATAAGTATGTGTGTGGTTAGCGAAGCGTATGTATTTCTTCTTGAAACTGTCTCTGCCACCATACTTGTTAATTCTTCTTTTGAGAATGGGACAGTATTGCATAATGATAGACCGATAACAAACCGGTAAATTTGTTGTATAAGAGATGTTTATGGTCATCGAAATGATAGTTTAGTTGTGGATGTTAAGTAGTTGGCTATTATCGTAGTGACGTGTCTCATAGTTGTTTTTATAAATAAATAATCAGGAAAGGTGCACGGATCATTGGCACGTGCGGGAAAGGTTAAAGGACAGACACCGAAGGTTGCTAAACAAGACAAGAAGAAACAGCCACGTGGGCGTGCTCACAAACGTATTCAGTACAACCGTTGTTTTGTTACTGCTGGTATTTATTTACCTTTTTATTTTAACTTTATATAATTGTTTTATGGTGATGTTTTTCTATTGGTGTTAGTTATTTGTTGATGAAAATGAAAATGGATATTGATTGTATATTATATTGTGATAGTTAAGGATTTATAATGTTTACTTGTTTGAATGTTTTTATGTATGTATTATTGGTGTCTTGGTAACTTATTGAGCAAACATAAAACGCACAGGAAAGATAGTAATTTTGTTGTGATTTCACTTTAGGTGATTATTTTGAATGCATTTCTTTTATAATTTCAACATCAGAAAGTTCTATTAAGTAAAATTTGTAGAAAATGTATCTGCTAGGTCTAATTTAATAATATTCAACTGTTCAGATTGTAGTTTAGTTTTTCAGGTGTACTGCTTATTATTAGTTTAAATTTACTTTTTCAGTCATATTATTGCTTAAACATGTAATATCTTTCAATATCCTAGCTTAAAACTACTTTTTCTACTTAAAATCTCTAAAACAGTCCTGTTAAGGGGTGTTTGGAACAAGAGTTCTTTTATCCTAAAACATGTCTTTGTCTCACATCCAATATTTGACCAGCTTTATTTCATCTATATTAGTAGCTTTGAAGTAAAACTTATCAGTTTCCGTTAGTTTTAAATAGTTTAAGTTAGTTTTCTAAATATAGTTACTTGAATCTGCCTTAATAAGTAGCTTAGGTAGATTTTAGGTTTAGGCTTATATAGAGGTTTAGTTTGTGCTTTAAATTGGTTCACTCTAGTTTATAGGACATAGTCAATATCTGGTATACATAGGTCTTTAGTCAAAAACTTAATTTATACCATTTTCACCCACTTTACATACCCTGCTTCAGCAGCCTTTTATCTCATCATAGGGTTCTCATTCTCACTTTTTTAGCTTCTCTACTTATCCAAATCCTATGTACTCTCTCCTAGCTTAACTTAGCATATTCACAGCTTTTAATCCCTTACTTTACCATTTGCTTGTTCAATTATTAGTTTATAGAACCAAGCCTTGGTAGGCATATTTCAAACTTTTCCCATTGTGTTTACCTGACAGAATTCTCATACATTTTTACCAGCTCATATCTCCTCAAAATTCCTCTATATTAGTTTTATAAGTAGATTGCTAGTTATTGTTTAGCTGTTGGTGCTTATTTGATCCTTAGCTTATCTCTTTAATTGCTTTTAGACTGCATAAAGTAGCCCCATTAGCCTGATTTTACAATTTTTAATAGTCCATTTCATGCCTATCTGTCAGTGCTCTTAAGGCTTGTTCTCAGCTTAAATCTTTTCAAAATTTCCCCATTTTGGTTTTAGAAGTAGATTTCTAGCTTAACTAGAACTATTTGAACTTAATTTGGTTTTAGCTTATGATTTGATTAGCTTTTAGGACTGCCATGAGTAGCCCCTCAGCCTATCTTGCACCAATAGGCCTTAGTTTTAGTATTGGTATACGTGTTAAAAGAATCCTAGTGAGGTGAAGTAAGCCAAATATTGATGTTATCTTTTGTAAATGAATAATGTGAATGTAAAGAAGAAAATACATAATTTAAGGGGCTAAGATGTTTAATAGGCCTTTGTTTGATGTTTGTAGTTGTATTCTGGTCGTTTGCAAAAAAATGGATAAGTCTTGGATGAGCATATGTGATTGGATAAATGTGAATTTGGTGGTTGGAGCTTGGAAGCGGTTAACTAGTAGCAAGTTGTGTGAGAATATAAAGAAGCTGTCACAATTACTTGCCGATTTTCCTTTTGTTTAAACTCAATGCAATCTAATTTAGTTGTGGTGTGGATTGATGGATGTTTAGTTGTTAATCAGTTGGAATGGGAAATAGGTGATAGGCGTCTGTCACTCAACTGTAGTTGACTTCATTTAGGGAGAATCTTATGTGCTGATGGAATCGTATAATTTTCTTTGTGATACGTGGTCATTCTTATAAGAAAATTATTTAAATTGTCAGTTTTATTAAGGTAGTAATTATATTGGTGTAGCCATAATAAACACAAAGGGCTGGGTTGAGAATCTTTAAATTCCTAGGTCAAACTTTAAAATTGTACTCACATTACCTAGTAGTTTTTTCATGACAGACTGAGCGAATAAATGTATATCACTGTTGAATTTGTCTACATGGCCTTATTTTGTGTTTAATTATGTACAGACTGATGTACGTCCACAAGATTGTTTATTTAAGTACTGTATAATGGAACTTTCACTCTCGTATATAAGCAGCAGCAGTTATGAATAATGGCTACTCAGGCTTGGCTTGGAAATAGGTTAAGTCCATGCATGACTTGAATCATTTGTGTTATGTGTATACAATAAATTTAGGTTTTATTTCAACCTATAATGGGCGAAATGGGTATTATAACTGATGATGTGCTTTGAAATTATTATTTTTATGCAGGAGACTGAGGATGATGATATGACCGAAGATTATGAAGATTATGATGAGGCTCGAGATGATGTTTAGTTTAAGTGCATGATATACCTGTAGTAACAGTTTACCACTTGAGGATTCTTTTACAGAATCATTATTATCTCTTTATAACTTTCTGGTTGAAAGTATATGCTACAAATCGAATAATCGTTGGACATAATTGATGTTTGAGCTTTGTTATGGATCAAGTAATTTCATGTTATTGACTAAACAAATGTCTTTTTCTATTTTCAGTCTATAAATATTGGATATTTACAATTGTAGGTACCGCATTATCGAGATATAGGATTTTGGAAAGTGACGAAATATTTCGTCACTATTGGACGTTAAGTTCACCCAAAAAATGACGCTTTTCTTTCATCACTAATTCCAACAAATAGTGACGACTTTAGTCACTGTAGTGATGAAATTAAGTGACGAAATGGGTTGTCACACACCCATAAGTGACGACTTTAGCTCGTCACTAAATTTAGTGTCAAATTCCAATATCGTCACTATTAACTTAGTGACGGAGCTATAGTGACGACAAGTGACGACCTTGATTTTCGTGACTAATCCGGTTTAGTGACGATTTTTCCACCTTTAGTGACGATTTTCTAGTCGTCACTATAGCCCTTTTTTCTTGTAGTGTTTGCAATGGTATTCGGTACTTGATCACGACTCGCCACATGATTCAATCCCATATCACTCATATCAAACTCTTGAACCATGACCTCTTTAAAAGTTTTAAACATTTTCTTATCTTCCAAGGGATCTTCGTCCTTTTCAAAGCCTGAGCATTCTGAGTCAGAATCTTCTCCAGAAATTATTCTGCCCAACGATTTACCAACCGTCTTTTTGCACCCATATTCTTGAAACTTGTCATCTTTCTTTGCATAGGAACTATTCTGATCCAAAACAGAAACCTTGGCAGATGGCTTATGAAGTTTTGAAATCACTAAGGAGTTCATGAATGTTTCTAGAGGATCTATTTCATCTTCATCCATAACATCACCATTCTGAAAACGAGTCACAGTATTACCATTATCTAATCCATTTGCCTTGTGATCAAGTTATTGTTGCTGCCCATGAACAACATTCTAATTTTCCTGCTCCGATGTACTTTCCTCCTTTGCTTTCACATCTCCGATCTCAATTACATTTTGGTCGCTTGATGTGTTCTATCTAAGTGTAAGACTTCTATCGGGTTTTAATATTTATAATTTCCAACTAACCAATAGACTAATATTTACGGACAGTGTACCCGATCATATGTAGCCAGTGAATGGTAAGCACAAGTCGTTTGCAAGGAGTGAGTGAACTAAAGCTAAACTAAAGGTATTCTAATTATCTATTCTAGTAACGCAAGGGGGTTCAATATGAGAGATTGGCACGATTTTGGTATTTCTAATAAACTAAATATTAAACTAAGGAATGGAATTAAATAGAGAATAAGAAGGTATGGTCGAGGTCTTATAATAGGAAAACGTGCTAGCCGTGTTCATCGTATCAAGTCATAGTGATTCATCTACAAATGCAATTACTAAAGTGCTACTTCCGTTGGTGAGTCAGGGAATGTAAACTGAGACTCGACGAGCATGGATTCGGCCTTGTGAGTACACTCCCTATCAATGGTAGACTAGGCCAGATGGTCGCGGTTACCTAGCCCTATGCATATCCGCCCTTAACCCGGTGGTCACAGTATTAAAAAGCATCAAGCACACATAAAGTGGTTCAACTATCAATAATAATCTATCTTGGCAATCACATACAAGTGCAATTACCTAAACCCATGGAATGGTCATCTATAAGAGTTCTTACGCTAACTTACTTGCCTTAATCATGCAATAACTAACCTAGGGATACGACCGGCCTCTAGTCCTAATGGTAACCATCGTGAAGCTATGTTATCACGCATACCTTCCACTATGATACTATTAGTCTCAAAAAGCCAAATATGTCCCAATTTTTAAGTCTCAACGGGTGATCATTTTGCCAATTTAAACTCAACCACTGTAGCACCCCCAAAATATCGCAGCGGAAGATTATGTCACTGGTGTATTACTTCATAGCACAAAGTACAAATTACAGAAAACGACTCTAAATGAAATGTTTTTAAACAAATCAGCGTTAGATATAAAATATCAGAGTTTACAAAGAGGCCCCACAAGTTTTTAACATACATAAAATGTACAACATAAAAGTTGTAAAGTTTTTCGAATGATAATATATGCATCGTCTTCAAAATGTTTTCCGTGCGCCTTCACATGCCAACTAATTCCTTCCGAACCTGAGATAAACATGCTAAAAAAGTCAACATAAAGGTTGAGTGAATTCATAGGTTTGTAAATAGTAGTGGATACTAAAGTTCATAGTATAATTGCAATGTGCGCAATCATCATCCTGATAGTTATTATTGCTCTAAGCTCATTTTCTAATTTAGAAAAATCTAAGAGAAATATGTCAAAGCGAAAATGTTTGGTTTCAACATGTACCTTGCTTGTTGTTTCAATAGATTGAGAATCACTAATCGGATGATCATCTTCATCTATATCTGTGTCTTTCCATGATTCGCAAGCAAATTCTCTTTGATATACGTACTCATCTTCACTTGTACCTTCATTTAAAACATTTAAACTAGTAGTACATGTATTCACTTCTATTAAGTGTCTATCTATTAGTTTTTCTAGAACTTCTAACTCATATNGCAAGGGGGTTCAATATGAGAGATTGGCACGAGTTTGGTATTTCTAATAAACTAAATATTAAACTAAGGAATGGAATTAAATAGAGAATAAGAAGGTATGGTCGAGGTCTTATAATAGGAAAACGTGCTAGCCGTGTTCATCGTATCAAGTCATAGTGATTCATCTACAAATGCAATTACTAAAGTGCTACTTCCGTTGGTGAGTCAGGGAATGTAAACTGAGACTCGACGAGCATGGATTCGGCCTTGTGAGTACACTCCCTATCAATGGTAGACTAGGCCAGATGGTCGCGGTTACCTAGCCCTATGCATATCCGCCCTTAACCCGGTGGTCACAGTATTAAAAAGCATCAAGCACACATAAAGTGGTTCAACTATCAATAATAATCTATCTTGGCAATCACATACAAGTGCAATTACCTAAACCCATGGAATGGTCATCTATAAGAGTTCTTACGCTAACTTACTTGCCTTAATCATGCAATAACTAACCTAGGGATACGACCGGCCTCTAGTCCTAATGGTAACCACCGTGAAGCTATATTATCACGCATACCTTCCACTATGATACTATTAGTCTCAAGAAGCCAAATCTGTCCCAATTTTTAAGTCTCAACGGGTGATCATTTTGCCAATTTAAACTCAACCACTGTAGCACCCCCAAAATATCGCAGCGGAAGATTATGTCACTGGGGTATTACTTCATAGCACAAAGTACAAATTACAGAAAACGACTCTAACGTTTTTAAACAAATCATCGTTAGATATAAAATATCAGAGTTTACAAATAGGCCCCACAAGTTTTTAACATACATAAAATGTACAACATAAAAGTTGTAAAGTTTTTCGAATGACAATATATGCCTCGTCTTCAAAATGTTTTCCGTGCGCCTTCACATGCCAGCTAATTCCTTCCGAACCTGAGATAAACATGCTAAAAAAGTCAACACAAAGGTTGAGTGAATTCATAGGTTTGTAAATAGTAGTGGATAATAAAGTTCATCGTATAATTGCAATGTGCGCAAATCATCCTGATAGTTATTATTGCTCTAAGCCCATGGCATGCACGACTGACTGTATATATATCACCCGTACGGTATATACATTAAATAATTTTCCCCGTGTAGGTACTATGCCATATAACTAGAAATTCAAATATAGTGCGTTTATGATATCCGCCGTATGATTAACACAAACGGGATTCATCAATCCCGATAGGCCTATCCACAATATTTGCGCTCACTCACAAGTGATTATTGGTCCATGATATGGGGACTTTTGTCATAAACAAACTTAGGCATGCAATAATACAATCAAGGCAAGCATTCAGTTTACAAGTAATTGCACATAATAATAAAAATAGTAGCATGTATCTCCCCCAAAGAGTTTATAAAACAGTTAAATAAAAGTTGGGCTATGAACTCACCAAAATGATAAGTGATGGATTACGACGATATAAAGTATATCGAGAAGTCGCGAGCTTTAACGACGACCTAAAAGAATAAGTGTGTCTTAGATATTTATAGACGACCTAAAAGTATAATAAGTGTGTCTTAGATATTTATATGTAACGAGATCATAAAAATAAGTTTTATAAAAGTATTTTTGTACTTTTGACATTGTACACATATTTGTAAGTTTATAAAAATGTAAAAGTTTAGTTTTTATCAAAAATAGTAACAAGTTCTTATTGGTAAGTTATCCTAGGTCGGGTTTATGTCACTAATAATCCATCAATTTCATAAATCATTACGTCAAGGTCTTATTTAAACTATTGATGGGTAATGAGTCTACTTTTCCAATAGTGGGTCTTACCACTTTGGTTCTTCTAATAAAAATAGTCGAGTGTTCTTATGGGTCTTACCACTTTGGTTCTTCTAATAAAAATAGTCGAGTGTTCTTATACCCTTAGAGAAGTATCCTAATGTGTTTATCGATTTTTTAGATTCTTTTGGCCTTAATTATCTACTAAATAAATCAATATTGCAATAACAAACTCATAATTCAAAGCTGTTTGGAGCAGCTCACTGCGGTCCCGCCATTTTGGCGATATCAAGAGTTCTACGACTCCATTTTGATGCACGGTCTGCGGCTACGTTTAAGTTTATTCTTATCTACATTTTATAAAACTAGGATGAGTTCTAGAAATGACCAGAACAATGAGCTTTTTTCTAAAAGAAATCTGGTGCGCAGATTTTAACACATTTCGCCATTTTGGCTCTCATTTACTCATCGGGATGAGATATGAGGTGTGCCACCCGGCGAAAGCCACGAAACGACCACAAGACATAGCTCTACAATCTTATCTTATTGAATTAACCTCAAAGTTTACCGAGATGATCAGTTTAATCAATCTTTAGGGCTGTTTCAGAATTCAGATTTATAAAATCTACCTCGGGCTTGTCCTAGCTTACTTTAAAGTTAGGAACCTCATGTACAGTGTCAAATACATATAAAATCTTACATACATCATAAAAGGGAGGTGATTCACACACCAAAGTTTTTGATTATTTCACCACATTTTGTGCATTAAAGGGTTGTACTGTGTGCTCTCTGTGCATTACAATGTTGTACAAAGTGGTGAAATAATCAAAAACTTTGGTGTGCGAATCACCTCCCATCATAAAAATATGATAAAATTCTAGAGGTATATTACAACTATATTGAAAATAACAATAAATAAATAATAAATCTTACAAGGATTAGGATGAAAAGTTACATGTACAACAAGAACAAATCAATCCTAAACTCTTTTTAATCTTCAATCCTTGTCTTGAATATTTTCTTCTGATCTTTTAACCAATCTTTCTTAACCCTCTTTAGCCTTGTAAACACCTTATAACTTCAGTCCTAGACACCTTGATCATACCCTTGAGTTAAAAGAAATTATGGTATAAAAGAACTAAGAAAACCCTTACACCAACTAAGGCTATGTTTCTTTTTTTCTGTTAGTGGAGGGAACATGGGCCCCATCCATTTAATATTATTACTTTTCTTGTTTGGGCCCACTAATTCCACTAAATCATCTTAATTTGGAGAGTGCGAAATATATGCATCTCCCCAATAAGATGATGCAAGAGGCTGTGGGACCCATTTGTCCCTTAGCTAACAAAAAAAATAAACAGCCCCTAAGCCTTTAATCTTTTTCAATTAAACACAACTAGAAAATCAAGGATGAATGTGTGTTATGGTGTGATGGTACGGTAAGAGAGAGGTCAAAGAAGATGGATTAGTTTTATTTTGCACCAAATGAATAAACTAGCGTAAATGACAAAGAGTTATGTGTAAGATTAGGACAGTATTTGCTCTAACCAAATGACATGTGTTCTTGTATATGTTTAAACGTGGAATAGGAGGTGCAAGTGGAGAAGTTAGTGTTTATCTTGTATTAATATTATTAGTATTAGGATATAGAGGGTACAGTTTGATCCCGGTAATTACTAACGTTAAGCCCTTAAGTCATGAAATTTGAAATCGGGCAACGTAAAAATATAATACTTACAAAAATGTCAAAACTTATCAATATACTCCAACTAATTATATTAGACGTGTGATAAATTTAACGGAGTGCGTATACGCTGTTAAAACTTAATAACGTAGGTTCAAATACGCGTAATACGTAAAAAGTACCGAGTTTACGTAAAAATAGTAAATTAGCAACAGTTCATATAAAATATGACTATTAAATAAATAAAATATATAGAACACCTAGACTGATCATAGTCTAGTGTTGGTTACGAGTTAAGCTCACGCGATTGAATTTTCTTGGTAAAAGTATTTACTTTAAAAAATTAAAGTAATAATAAATAGGAGTAAAGGGTTAATGTAATAACCTGAAAAATACGGGTGGCTACAACCACTTACCAAGCTTTTCAAGTATGTTTTAATACAGTGTCTTAGGCCTCTTCTAGAATTTCCGTGGAATTTATTAAAGACTTATACCCGGCCTTTCATACCCGACTCCAAAAATGGTCAAATCTGGACATACGAAAGTATTTAGAATGGCAGAGGGACTAGATCAAAGTATTATGGTTAAGGCCAATGGGAGACTTTAGTTAATACATAAACGAACTCCCACAAAAATTGCAAGCATGGGTTTGCCCTAGATATTGATTTATTGACCAAATACTACAAGGTTTCAAAACTGATTTTGGGACTGTTATGACACCTTGCACCATTTTGTAAATCACAAAGACCAAACGACCACATCTCTTTACAAATCTTACATTTTTGAAAACTTGTGTCAACTCCTAGATCTACCTATCACTTTCACAACCAAAACTCCTAGATCATTCAGATAGATGAATGATGCATATTTTTGTGTCAAATATCACAGTAGAAAACTCATAAAAATTTAAATCTTGTTGCATGCACTTAAAAGTGTTTAAAAAGTCAAAATCATTAGTTTTCAAGCCACTTCAAGGCACCAACTCTTAAACCATTTGTCCAAATAAACAAACCAAAATTTTTTACACAATATGATGACTCTAAAGAGAGTGTTTTATCAACATATTCACTGATCTAAAATGATTATATAAGATCTTGCATAAAACAATAAGAAAACTTAAAGAAAACATCATTTTACAAGATTTTAGGTGCAAGATTCATACTAGACTTCTACACCTTGTGACTTTACCTTCCAATGAGCTCAAGATTATCAAAATAATGGTGTTTGTGGTGTTCTTGGGTCGTTGCAGCAGCAACCAAGAGCAAAAGGGAGAGAACTTTGATCTTAAACTAGTGGTAAATGAGAAAAATGGTGGTATTGTGACTTATATAGGGACCATGGCAAATGGTATTGTATTTGCATGAGTTATTAGTGGTTAAGGGGTGAGGTTGGTCTGCCATGATAGAAAAAAAAGAGTGAGTGTGTTTAATTTTATAGTATAATGTATAAACTAGTTGCTTTGATGATATAACTAAATCGCAAAGTCTTAAAAACGCGTAAAATGTAAAATCATGTAACGTAAAAGTCTAAAACTTATAAAAATGTTAAAAGTAGTCAAACTAAGTAGTTTTAGTATTTTTAATATGGCACGAGCATATCAGGACGTTTAAACGACGTTAAACCAAAAACGTAGGTTGCAGACGCATTCATTGACACAGGTTCCTAATAATTTAGATGTAAACTATAAAAATGACACGACAAGTATAAAACTAACTTTTCAATATAAAAATAGTTAAAAAATGACTAAAATGATTATCGGTCACTAACCGGAAATTTAATAGTTGTCACAATTGAGATGCACAACCATGGCAATTTAAGATGATTTCTTTGATATATATGCATTCCACTTACTCTGGTTTCTAGCATTTGAAAATTTGGAGATCCACGAATCATTTGAATGATGAATGATACCATTCCATTATTCTCAAAATCGAACTCCGGATAGCTCAAGAGTCTTGAGGGATACAAAGGCCACAAGGACATTCATCCATGAGTTACCTTCTGCCAACAACTACAAAAGGTCGAGTTTTCATAAGTTTTAAAGATTACATTTCAAGTTTTAGAAATTACTTTAACATTCTGTAATTTGAAGTGTAAAACTCAAATTGGTCTTACGTTGTAGTCCTGAAAATCTAATGTAAGGGTCTCAAGTTTTGGAAGACTTGTCAGGTGAAAGATATTGGAAGTTGTGATTGTCGTCGCATGGTTCCAAACACCCAATAACAAATATAACTTCTTCATATTGCTAAGTTTTGCAATATCCAATAGTCTCATCTCGTTTGTAGTAGCACGATTCATTTTAAGAGACTCAAGTATATGACAACCAGCAATAAACTCCCAAAATGTACCGCTTTGAAAATTGACATAACACAATTCTAAGCTCAATAGATTTGGAAAACTATTAAAAAAATACCAAAGTAGGAAAAGTTCAATAATGAAGTTCGAGATGTTTCAACTCCATACGAAAGTAAAGTTGGGTTGACAATGTAACTGGTTCACCATACCACTTTCGAATTGTGAGCTCTTCAATTCCTTCCCAAGCCAAAAACAAAATCCAATCAAGAATCTCTTCATAATTCAAGTCTTCTTGTCCATACAGCGTTTTGGGCTCTATGGAGAAGACAAACCTTCTTATGGGACCTTTAAGCTGAAGTAAAAGCCTACTAACATGCCTCCCATCAAACTTATTTGTTAAATAATAAAAGAAATCCTCATCAACTATGACATCTGTCACACCTCGCCAAGGTGGAAACACGAGTGTGTAACTTCATGGATATCATCACAACACATGGTGTCTAGATAGAGAAATACTACAATGCACATAGAGCTGGCAAATTGGGTACCTGTTAAGACCTGTTAAGGGAAAAAAACGTACCATGCAATTTTTTTTATTTTTTAAAATAATTGTTTTTAGTATTCTAGGGTTCAATATTTAACTTTTTTGATACATAAAACGTATAACTGGCATACTCAAACCACCAAAGCCAAGTGTTAAACGAGTTGTTTTCATGTTTGAAACTTATGTTATTCACGCGCACAGAACCTGTTAAGACCTGTTAAGACACGATTTGCCAGCTCTAAATGCACATAAGCAGAGCAAAGTACAAACACGAAGTATTGTAACAATACCCAAAGATAAAATAACCAAATCAAAATCCAAAGGTATCTTCAATAGAATATGAAAGTACCAAAAGAAAACATAATCTCATCACAAACAAATCCAAATATTGTCAAATCCAAACATAACATAAAGTCTTCATAATGCAACTAAGTCTCGCCTAATTGCATCCCTCAATCTTTGCCTTAGAATGCTCACCTGAAAATGATGCTTAAAACGTCAACATAATGTTGGTGAGATTCATAGGTTTACGACACACACATACACTCTCAAGGCAACCAGTTCACTGTGATCATAAAATATAGCTGGACATACAATTTAAAGTTATCATAAAGCTAACATGTAATCACACACAACAAAGGCAACAACGGGACGGAACGTGCCCCTCCGATCCAACATTGGCATCAATTAGGTCGCATGCGCGAGCAACAGGATAAGCATCCTCCCAATTGAATCACGTATAAATCCACAACACTTGGCATCAAATGGGTCCCCAAATGAATCACGTATAATCTTACAATCACATCATCACCGCATACTTTTACACATAGCATACATATGATAACATCATAAGTCCAAGCTTTCAAACACACATAATCACAGTAACTCAAAACATTTAAGACAAGCATCATTCCCATCCCAAGTTTAAAACAAAGTAAAAAGTATGAGACTATGAACTCACCTTAACTCTGCAGCTTCCAACAAATTACAATCACAATCTAAACAACACACAAATAAATTCACATTACACACGGCCAAGCTAAAAGCTATAACCCATGAAATACTCATATGATTGATGTCTAAGGTTAATATGACCCACCATGGATCTCCTAGACTCCATAGTAAACACCAACAACCATTAATGCTCACTAAATCCCTTGCACTTATAATCTCAGAAAACGCAGAATTTTAGGGTACATTCACCCACATAAAATAATGACCATACAAGCTTAAAAACTCACACCAAAAATTCCCCATGGTCTCTCATAAGCATACAAGCTAATACCAGAAGCCCATGGTCTAATAACACACACAAATACCCATAAGAAAATCAAACTTGTTAACTATCCAAATTCGGATCTGAACGCACACAAAGAAGTTTTGATTTTATAAAAATACTTCCACAACTTTTTATCGCGAATCCTTTTCGTGGGAGTCTAAGATAACCTAAGACTTAACTTTCCCAGAAGGGCTAACCTTAATAACACTTTTTCACCCACAACTCACCATCAAACTTTTACCCAAATTCTGTCCCGGTTTAACAGCTTTGACACCTTATCTCGTAAAAATCA
Organism: Artemisia annua; assembly: GCA_014162995.1. Taxonomy (NCBI): domain Eukaryota; kingdom Viridiplantae; phylum Streptophyta; class Magnoliopsida; order Asterales; family Asteraceae; genus Artemisia; species Artemisia annua. The sequence continues at coordinate 148,851 of LBNU01006688.1, read as the reverse complement.
AAAGACTAACTTCCCTACCTCGAAATCAGTCGTGGTCGGACTTTTTGGAAAGCTCTTTCTTTGAAATACAATTTAGAGTTAAAATTCGTGATCTAACTCATTACCATCTATTAAATAACTTCGTATCTTTACAGCCCTAACTTTCTGTCCAAACCCTAACTTGCAAACTAACGTGTTTTACGCTCAATTCGCTTAACCAATCCTCATACCATTATCAATTAATGATCCTAACATGCTTTACATCATAAAATTACAGAAGTTTATAAACCCTAATTCCATCATAATTTATATTACACGAATTATAACAATAAAACATTAATTGAATGAAAACTAGTATCAAAAATATACCTTACGCTTGATTTTTGGCTTCAAGAGCAAAACCCTAATTTTTTTCTTTTTCTCCTCTCTTGGAAATCGACTAATATGCATAAAAATATACTTGGGAGTCTTGATTTTGTATTTATAACTATTGATGGATAATTACCTAATTTAGAATTGTAATTGGGCTACAATTGGGTCTCTTCCCTTCCCCTTTTCCCCCTTGGCCGGTCGAACTACACCCCCACACACATATTTTTTTATTTTTTTTTATCAAATTTATTTATTACACTCAAAACCCCATACTTTTCATATTTTATGTATTCCCATATCGAAACCTAACGTCTTTCGCGATAAACCTTTAATTTACGATAAACCGGAAAATAATCATTTTCAAAACAAACTTTCCAAAAATAGAATCTCACACACTCTATAAACATATCCCATGAAAACAACCTTCTCGTAACTTACCAACGCTCAAATACTAGAACGAAGTCTCGTTACACAAAACCGCAAAACACCAAAACTACACAATTCACTTCTACAGCACAAAGGTGTTCAAAATGAATTTGTCAAAACTCAACACCACTCCAATCATCTCAATAACCTTACACGCAAAGGGATTTAGTGCCACATTCCTACTAACCATAACTATACCATATATATCTCACACATATACCACATAAAACACTTAATTCACACCAAGCAAAGTTAAACAACTAGAGACTATTAGTCAAACTAACCTGTAAAAATCACGGTTGTCACAACATCGATGAGCAAAGTCCACTTAAACCTCTAGCTTCTCGCTAAACTATCGGTCCTCACCGCATCTTTTATTGGCAAACGATTCATAATATTAGTGATCACGTTATCTAGCATGGTGCTGATATAATCTGGCATATTAGTGATTACATTAGCTCCAAACGACATGGTATTATTGGAATTTGAGTTGGTTTTTTGAGTTCTGGAAATGAGGGTTTGGATTTGGTTTTTGATTTTCAGGTTTGTGTTATTATGATGTGTGTATGGGTTTGGTGGGTGGGTCTATTGGTTCCCGCACCAATAATAAATAGTGTATCAGGGAAGATACGCTCAAGTTACATAATCAAATTCACAGTTGGTCCCTGACGTTCACTGTTGTGGGGGGGGGGGGG
>LBNU01006688.1:130397-147253 GCA_014162995.1 Artemisia annua | reverse complement strand
AGGTGCTGGTAGGATTTGGGTTTAAATGTGATTTTTGATTTAACTTTATGTGTTGATAAAAACCGCCCATATGGTTTGATTTTATTTTGTTTGGAACACAAGAAAAGACAAAATACCCTTTGGTGAGCATGTCACATGACTAACTTGACGATTAAACAATCCCACTTTTAATGATTGAGATGCATTTAAGTTGTAGTGTGTTTGTTTTTTCAGTGTGTGTAAAAGTTGAAGATGAAGTTAACATTATTTATTTACTTATTTATTTATTATTTTTTTTTGTTAAATGTGTGTTTGAAGTCGGGCATACGTTTGAACTTTTTTTTGTTTAGTTATAGTTTTGTAATATTTTTTTGTGGTAAATGTGTGTAAAGCCTTTTGTGGTAAATGTAGTGTGTTCTACATTTAATTTCTTTTTTCTTTTTTTTTTAAATTTAGTTTTGTATTTTTTTTTAGATATTATTTGTAAAGCCTTTTGTAAAAAAAGGAAAAGAAAAAAAAATGTAATGAAATTAAAATTTGTTAGTTGAAAAAAGTTAAAAAAAAATAATAATAATAAAAAAAAAAAAATGAAGGTGGCCCTTACTATGACAATGTCTATAGGTAACCGAAGAGAGAAAGCTGACGTGAGGGGTAAAATGATGGTCGCTGCTAGTCACTACTGTGGCCAGCCTAACGGGTCACAACTATTAGATTATAGATTAGGGCAGGCCCAAGCCCGTCTGTTGGCTTAGGGTCCGTTAGGCTTTTTTTCTTATATCTCATGAATTCTTTGTATATTATGGTTGAATAATATATCATACCTACGAGGTTTACAATTTTTAATAAAAACACATGAAATGAAAAAGAATCCAAGTAAAAAAAAAAAAGGTTTCACAATATTAAATTGATAATTGTTGTGAACAAGAATTGAGGGAATGGATATTCTTCTTATTATTATTAACTATGAGATTTACAAAGAGTATATATAGAGAAACATAGGGCAAAACTCTAATAGCTAACATGGGCCGTGGACCTATTATGGACTCTATGGACATCCACAAATAATTATTCATAACACTCCCTCTTAGATGTCCATATTGTTAATACGCTTAGAAAATGCTGCCTCATTAAAAACCTTGTCAGGAAAACCCAGTGGGACAAAACCATGACTAAGGGAAAAAGAGTGCAACGCGTATTATCTCCCTCCGATGACTACATCACTTGAGCTCTTTGAGTAGGTGCATTCCAATGTTTTGGTTCAATGTCCTAAATGTTGATGTAGAAGCGCCTTGGTAAATAGATCTGCCATTCTTTTGTAAGTCATGATTGGAAAAGAACTTTAGCAAAATATATTTTGTCTTGACGCCTTTGATGTAACCTTCCTTGAATTAAGCAATGCATGCTACATTATCTTCATGCAAAACTGTTGGTGCCTCCTTCCCAGAATTTCTAAATGGTTGGATGAACTATCCGCGATTGTTTGCTTTGCCGAACACCGTGAAATTTCATTACCATCACTCGTGAGTATGTATTCATTGTAAGACCGACCATTGTTAGTACCAGACATATATCCTGCATTAGTAAAACCAACTAAACTTGTTTTGATGGTTAGTAAAATATAAACCCAATTTCTTATACCTTAAAGATATCGAAACATTTACATTATTTCATTCCATTGATTTGTTCAATTTGATCAATTAGTATTCTCGAGAATTTTAAATCATAACACGTGATTTATGCATTCTATATTCCTTTAGGAATCTCAACATCAAACGAGCTCTTGTATTATTATGTTAGACGCATACTTATTTCTTATATTGCCAGACTTATAAAATATTAAACTACATTATTGGATCCACCACATGTGAACATATATCTCCATGATCATTTACAAGTCTTTGAGAAAATATACGTGTGCCATCAATTGTACCTTATGCACAATTTCATTTCATTTTCTCATAAAGATCAATGCATATCCAATAATTCATATGTACGGACTTCAAGTCCCAGTAACCATGTCTCGTCACAAGAGACTTTAATCTTCCATTAGTTCATTGCGTCTTTACATCTTTTGGCCATTCACTTATACATCTGCACTTCTTGCAGGTATACTTCCATGATCCTCACCATGATTATAGCGCTATCTTACTTATTTACATAATCATTATCATGCACATTATTGTATACAATATTACCATCGACGTCGATTCATTTATCTTTTCGATTCCATACTTTACTAGACATTGCATAATATCATGTATTTATTGAGATCTCATAGATTTTCACCTACCCGGGATTTTTCAAGAACCTTTATGTCTAGTGTCTCTTTACTATTATGGGGTCTTATTACCTCAATTTGACCATCTTAATTTTCTTGCTCCATTTTATCACTTCAATCGAGGAAGCGTGCTGATAACGTGTTGTGAACAAGAATTGAGGGAATGGATATTCTTCTTATTATTATTAACTATGAGATTTACAAAGAGTATATATAGAGAAACATAGGGCAAAACCTTAATAGCTAACATAGGCCGTGGACCTATTATGGACATGCACAAATAATTATTCATAACAATAATTTAGTTATTTTTTTTTGAACATAAATTTTGTTATTTACAACCGTAAACTTAAACAATTTTTACTTCTGTTTTTAGTAGTGGATAATTTTTTGGGTTAATAAAAAAATATGGACAATAGGAGGGTGTAAGATGTCAAGTTAGCTAAACCATCAAAAACCATACGCATCCAGTTTTAATTTTAATTTGGAAGCAAAAAAACACACACACACCGAGATCTATTATACTTGCCATCTGATATGATCTGATGATAAAGAAGTATTAGTATATAAACCCTAATTAATTAATTAAATTGAATGGAGTCATCTCAAGATATTAGAGATAAATCAAATGCTCCTATTCCTTCTGTTGCTAATTTCTGGAGAGGTATTCATCTTATTATTATTGTAATAATTACTCTTATTAGTATAACTTAACTGCTTAGTTTCGCGTAACAATTGAGAACTTTAGGCCGCGTTTAGTCCATTTTTATAGTAAATGAGAAAGAAGAGGGGGGGGGGGGGTTGGTTAGGAGAAGTGTTGAAAATTTAGAAATTAGGTTTAAGCTAGAGCGGTATGTGTCGCGGTGATGATGCTTATGAAAATGCCGGCGTGATTAGCATTTCGGCTCCCCTTTGTAATGTGTGTGTACTCATGCGTTTTTGATCACTTAGTTTTAAATTTATATGTGGCAGTACTTGGTGTTTTAGTTATCGCTTTTGAATTAAGTACCTGTTACATTGAGTGATCTGAAGGTATAATTTATACTCCGTATAAGTTAGGTAATGTGGATATCGTGTCTAATAAGTTCAATGATTCGAAATCATAGCTTATATTTAAGTTAACCAAGCTAAATCGTGTTTCATAAGTTTAAATGACCTAAGTGAACAAAATGCAAATCTATTTGAACATGATTTTCAGTTTTCTAGCTTTTTTTAAAAAGTTTTCGGGAAAAGAGGTCCATTTTTCATTTTTTCTACAGCTAACGCACCCTAATCTTATCAAATTCTGTTAATGGTTGTTTACAGAGTTCGATTTGGAGAAGGAAAGGAGCATATTGGATGAACAAGGACTTAGAATTGCTGAAAATCAGGAAAACAGCCAAAAGAACCGCCGCAAGCTTGCTGAGAGCACCAGAGGTACTTTATTATAGCGCGTTTATTTATATTCAACGTATTTGTGAATATATGTGTTGATTTATAATAACATAACTTTTTTGGTGACAGATTTCAAGAAGGCTCCGGCAGAAGAAAAGCCAAACTTGTTTAACTCGTTACTTAGGGGTTATCAAGAGGAAGTTGACAATCTTACTAAGAGGGCCAAGTTTGGAGAAAATGCGTTTCTTAATATATACCAAAAACTCTACGAAGCTCCAGATCCTTACCCTGTTGTTGCTTCAGTTGCTGTAAGTATGAACATATAATATCTGAGTTCAATATCGAGTAGACTTATATGTAACTGGAAGTGACCAAACATAGCATTTGCTGCAATAGATCGACTTAGTCGATAATGATCGTGTGTTTCAGAAATGTTAAAAAATGATAGTCATTGCTGGTAATTAATGGTCCCACATTGCCTTTGGAATACTCTTTGTTATTTTGGAATGGCATTAGATTTCACGTCCCTAGAAAATAGCATTTTGGGGGATATTGTTTTTGTTACTGCGGAACATCCTCAAAGTTGGAGGTTTGCTTTAGATTGGTCGTCAGTCGTATGTGATGTCAAGTAGGATTGAGAGTTACCAATAGCGGGTCTCATAGCTGGTGTCTATAAGGATTCAAGACACAACAAATTAGAAAGGCTAGGCAAGTGAAGTTTGCCCTAGGGGTACAGGTTTATGACGAGTATGTGTTAGAATATAACTTATAACTATACTGTAAGACGAGTTTGTTCCATCGCTTATTAAAACATATTCCTTTTAGTAGTCTGATCAATGATAAAAGCAATCGAACAAGGGTTTATTGACATGTAAAATTGTATTGATCAAGCTGTTGAAGAGTCGACATGTTAGTCTGTGACTAAATCTTTTCTTATTATGAAATAAGTCAGTACAATAGATCAAGTTAGTTCTTCTTGTTTAACATTTTCTGTTTGAAAACGTAATCTTAGTGAATAATATATAGCTGTGTATCGGTTTGGCTTTCATCCTAGTATACTAAGCCAAGAAGAATTGTGATGGTACACAATCGCTCTCAGATTACCAAGATATCAAACATATTCAGGATTATATATATATCTACACACAGTATTTATAGACATTAGGTTGAATTGATTGTTGAAAGGGAATGTACTTTCTTTCATATAATGCGATTGGGGCTTACATATGTGTTGGAAACCCATAAAAAGTACAGGAAAAATTCCGACTTTAGGTTTGCCCTAAAAGTTTCTCCACAAAGTTTCCACACTAATGAATGAAAAATTAGTAAAACTATATATAGATTTTACACTCTGACGGCGATCAGGTTATAAGGGCTGACGCCGTCAGCTCGCCGCCAATAAGTTTCTAAAAGGATGGCCTAGATCCACTTCTAACGCCGTCCCCTTATATACTCCTCTGGGCCGTCACTCTTTAACTTTACTCCTGACGGCCTATAATTCCTAACACACCTGACGGCGTCAGGTGTTAATTCCTCTGGCCCGTCATTTGAAAATTGGATTTCACTCTTTTGTCAAGACTTTCTGACGGCGTCACCTTGTGACTTCTGACGCCGTCAGGTTATAAATCACCATCTTTTGAGACTTTGTCGTTTTCTTCACTTTTATGCTCCAAAAACGTCCAAATATGCATGTTTTCCAGAATTTCTCTCAAAAGTACCTAAAATGACAAAAGGAACGATTTAGGACAATATTTGATCACATTTATACGAATTAGGGCTTAAATGACCCCCTAAAAGCGTAACACTTTTCGTCTCATCATTTTCCTAACACCTGACTGCGTCAGGTGTTAATCCCAAAATTTCCTCTGGCCCGTCATTTGAAAATTGGATTCCACTCTTTTGTCAAAACTTGCTGACGGCGTCACCTTGTGACTTCTGACGCTGTCAGGTTGTAAATCTTCATCTTTTGAGACTTTGTCGTTTTCTTCACTTTTATGCTCCAAAAACGTCCGAATATGCATGTTTTCCAGAATTCCTCTCAAAAGTACCTAAAATGACAAAAGGAACGATTTAGGGCAATATTTGATCACATTTATACGAATTAGGGCTTAAATGACCCCCTAAAAGCGTAACACTTTTCGTCTCATCATGTACCCTTGTAAAGAACTAAACGGGAGTGGTTGTACCCTTGTAAAAGAACTCGACATCTAGCTTAGTGTCGGTAAACTTGTAAGCGACGTGTAAGGTTTTCTCCGCCGGTGAAAGGAGCTTGTTGACTAGTGAAAGAAACTCTCGAGTTGGATACTCGGGGCATGGACGTAGGGCAAGGAAAATAGAGTTCCTTGTAGCCGAACCACGATAAACAATCGTGTCATGGTTTGATCGTTTCTTTCATTACACTTGCATATTACTTATTGTCTTTGTGTTTATATCTTTGATTAAACGAAAAGTTTCAAAAGATAATTAGACTAAAAACCGGTAAACTATTCAACCCCCCTTCTAGTTTTCCACAAAGATTATTAATCATACTTAAGCAATTATCTATGATTGAATACTCTTTACTAAGCACATTAAATATACAAAGATGGTAATTGTCATACTCATTTTCATGAATATGAATTTTTATAATGGATTATAAAACTATTGTATAATTACTTAAGCGAGGACGATAAGTAATTAAGAGTTTTATGAATTCATATAATCTTTGAAAGTGTACAAAATGCAAGAATCCCAGTATGGATAAATGCATGCATCTAAGAGATTGTTCTTATGTTTAATTATTAAATCCAATTTTTGATTTATAACTAAAATAAGATAACTCCTAATTATTCCTAAAAGCTAGTGGGAGTATTATTTTTATTTTCTTAAATCATATATGAAAGTAAATTTCATTTAAATTAAATGTTGAGTTTAATTTAGATTTGAATGAAACTTCACTTGAAAGATTTGGAAAATAAGATATACAACCTTGGAATATATGTTTATTGCTAATAAACATATGCGGTAAGTAAATTAATCTAATGAAACATGATATATCATTTAAAAAATGGATACATATCTTTTGATAAGATAGAACATGAATGAAATCTAAAGTCTGACTTGTAGATTCATCATGTACATCATGTTATGTATTGATATTGTTGTATCATGCTTATATGAAAGATGATTTGACAACATTGATATCTAATTGAAAGTTGTAATAAATATTCTTTTAATAAATATATTTTGATTTAGAATCATATTCCACAGCCTGGAGCTGCTCCCGATTCTGTCAAAATACATACGGCAATTGTTGAGTAATTGTCATTGCCAAACAAACTTGAGGTTTTGGTAGGCACAAAATATTACAACTGTTCAAAGTTTACGGATGTTAAAAGAACATATTGTGGTTTGTATACAATAATGCTAGTTTAATTGAGATGATACTCAATTCTAGTTATGGTATCCTTAATGATGACCATGTCAACTAGATGTGCTCAATTAAGAGCATAGTTGCATTATACATTAAAGAATAAGAATACTTTAACTTTAGAAGTGTAAAAGATGATTGAGATAAATAGGTGGTTGAGGATGTCATGCACCTTATGGAATATTATGTCAATATCAAGATGTGTGTAAACACATATAAGAAATTCATTTATTGAATTCGTGAAATAAGTATTCTCAAAATTCTGATAGATCAAAGTTAGTTGAAATTATACCTTGTCAAACAAGTATGATTGTCATGACTTGGAGGATAATTCATTAACTAGAATTATCATGCATTGATCTATTTAGTATTTGGATAAGGGATGTTAAGCAATTATTATTTACAATGAATTAAAGTACTTTGTACATTTGTTTTCATTAATAATAGATTGTATCCTATATTTGCATGTTAATCCATGAATAACTTATGTTATTCTAAATAGTCCGTTGTCAATCAATGATATGGGAATATCATTGAATTAAGACAAATCTGAGTTTTGGTAGAATATACTTAAGTATATTGATGCGTAGGACATGCCAAATTCACATGATATTTAATAAGAAGAATAAATTGAATATAGGACAGATCCCAACTGCATGATTGTACTTTATGGATCTTTGTCATTAAAGTAAATCATGAATATTTATCCTCGGACTTGAGATACCAGATAACTGTTGTGGATGTAGCTCATTTTCTGTAAGATAGTTTAACGCTATCCGTAACTGGTGGTTATAAGGTCTATTTTCAAAAGTGATGCAAAGTTCATGGGTTATGCTTGTAGTCAAGAAAGAATTTGTTCCTTCAAATTTGTTTTGAAGTATAATACTGTTGGGCCCCTCGTAGGGTTGACAAGATGTTTGTATGGCTGTACCCAAGATCTATCTGGAATATGTTCAGATGATTTGGTAATCTTGCTCAATCATAAATAACGAGAAACAGAATAGTTAATTATGGAATGACTTAGATCCATATCCATAATAACGTAGTATTAGAAACAAAAGGATAAGTATGATGATGATTCATCAAAAAGGTTTTTTCCAGGAAACCGCTCTCAGTGTCGTTCTGGGGGCATTGGGGTGTTATGCTAGACTAACCAATGTCATTACTACATTAATGTATATCCGAGTGGGAGCTGTTAGTTTTACGGATAAAAACTAATGTGGTATGACCGGATTCGAACACAGGACTTCGGGATTACACACATTACGTATGAGTTTCAATGTTTTAATAATTAATATATTAAGTTATGATTAATTATTAAATTCACAATAAACGACTAAAAAGCGTTAAGTAATTAATTGAATTGACTAAACGGTCGGTAAATGTCAACGAGATATGAAAGGAAGGAAACAAGCCAAGAGAAGGTTCTAGAAATCCTTTCTTGGGCTTGTTGTGGCCGAACTATGGGTATCCCACATCGGAAACCATAGTAAACTTGATCTCAACCATAAGGTTATAAATACATCCCTATGTATTCATCCCTTGGTACACTTGATTTCAATAGAAGGCCAAACTTCTTCTTTTCTCCTCTTGTTCATAGGTTGACGAACGAAACCCCAAGAAAAGGGATTTGCAAGTAATCTTGAACATTACAAAGTGTTTGGTAAATCTATTGTGATTCAAGAACCTAGCTTTTCTCATTGAAACGCTTGTAATATTTGTGTACAAGAACGAAGAACTAACATATTTTTGTTAGTGATCTTTTCCCTATTTGACTAAGGAGTAGTCAAATTCCATAAACCCTAATTTAGGGTTTTACCTATTCTTGATACATTGATTTCTTGTTTCGCTAGAAATCGCCAAGGTACGCATATCCTTTTACATTCGGTTAATTTAATTACAAGTATTTGATCTTTACTTCCGCTGCATGCTTTGATGTTTACTTGTTTATTTTATAAGTGTTATGATTAATAAATTCCAACAGAAAATCTATAAACCATTTATTAGTAAGCTCAACTCTTGAGCGCTCAAGTGCCATGTCGCAAATGCAATCGTAACAACCATTCAATAACATTGAAACTTTGTAGGTTGTTATTACTTGGTTTACTTGTGATATTGCAATGCTTCATGCTCTCTCACCCATTTTCGAGGACAATTGTACCATCTCAATGAATAACATGACCATCGTGAAATTGGTAACTTTTGTTAGGCTTATTATATAAGAATATGATGAAGTGTTTTTGAGTCGGGGGGCTGTTGTCGTGAAAGAGAAAAATGACCAGACACAACAAGTTTCTTTATTATTACTTGACTTCCCACATAAAACTTAAATGCCAATACTTATTTATAATACATCCACAATTTCTGGAAAAAGCTAAAAACATAATTGAAATAATACACAAAATAACTGACTTAAACTACAAATGTAAAACTGCGAAGTAAACTGCTAATTCAAATTCAAACATAGTCTTCATTTTTCACCTCCCATCTTCACTTATGACTTGAGTTTATTATCAACAAATTCCTCCTATAAACTCAAGTCTCTTCCATCCTTCATTCCAGAAATTATATGTGAATTGTTAAACAAGTTAACTCCTGTTGGGAGCATCTTTGCAATGGTATTCGGTACTTGATCACGACTCGCCACATGATTCAATCCCATATCACTCATATCAAACTCTTGAACCATGACCTCTTTTAAAAGTTTTAAACATTTTCTTATCTTCCAAGGGATCTTCGTCCTTTTCAAAGCCTGAGCATTCTGAGTCAGAATCTTCTCCAGAAATTATTCTGCCCAACGATTTACCAACCGTCTTTTTGCACCCATATTCTTGAACCTCGTCATCTTTCTTTGCATAGGAACTATTCTGATCCAAAACAAGAAACCTTGGCAGATGGCTTATGAAGTTTTGAAATCACTAAGGAGTTCATGAATGTTTCTAGAGGATCTATTTCATCTTCATCCATAACATCACCATTCTGAAAACGAGTCACAGTATTACCATTATCTAATCCATTTGCCTTGTGATCAAGTTGTTGTTGCTGCCCATGAACAACATTCTAATTTTCCTGCTCCGATGTACTTTCCTCCTTTGCTTTCACATCTCCGATCTCAATTACATTTTGGTCGCTTGATGTGTTCTATCTAAGTGTAAGACTTCTATCGGGTTTTAATATTTATAATTTCCAACTAACCAATAGACTAATATTTACGGACAGTGTACCCGATCAGATGTAGCCAGTGAATGGTAAGCACAAGTCATTTGCAAGGAGTGAGTGAACTAAAGCTAAACTAAAGGTATTCTAATTATCTATTCTAATAACGCAAGGGGGTTCAATATGAGAGATTGGCACGAGTTTGGTATTTCTAATAAACTAAATATTAAACTAAGGAATGGAATTAAATAGAGAATAAGAAGGTATGGTCGAGGTCTTATAATAGGAAAATGTGCTAGCCATGTTCATCGTATCAAGTCATAGTGATTCATCTACAAATGCAATTACTAAAGTGCTACTTCCGTTGGTGAGTCAGGGAATGTAAACTGAGACTCGACGAGCATGGATTCGGCCTTGTGAGTACACTCCCTATCAATGGTAGACTAGGCCAGATGGTCACGGTTACCTAGCCCTATGCATATCCGCCCTTAACCCGATGGTCACAGTATTAAAAAGCATTAAGCACACATAAAGTGGTTCAACTATCAATTATAATCTATCTTGGCAATCACATACAAGTGCAATTACCTAAACCCATGGAATGGTCATCTATAAGAGTTCTTACGCTAACTTACTTGCCTTAATCATGCAATAACTAACCTAGGGATACGACCGGCCTCTAGTCCTAATGGTAACCACCGTGAAGCTATATTATCACGCATACCTTCCACTATGATACTATTAGTCTCAAGAAGCCAAATCTGTCCCAATTTTTAAGTCTCAACGGGTGATCATTTTGCCAATTTAAACTCAACCACTGTAGCACCCCCAAAATATCGCAGCGGAAGATTATGTCACTGGGGTATTACTTCATAGCACAAAGTACAAATTACAGAAAACGACTCTAACGTTTTTAAACAAATCATCGTTAGATATAAAATATCAGAGTTTACAAATAGGCCCCACAAGTTTTTAACATACATAAAATGTACAACATAAAAGTTGTAAAGTTTTTCGAATGACAATATATGCCTCGTCTTCAAAATGTTTTCCGTGCGCCTTCACATGCCAGCTAATTCCTTCCGAACCTGAGATAAACATGCTAAAAAAGTCAACACAAAGGTTGAGTGAATTCATAGGTTTGTAAATAGTAGTGGATAATAAAGTTCATCGTATAATTGCAATGTGCGCAAATCATCCTGATAGTTATTATTGCTCTAAGCCCATGGCATGCACGACTGACTGTATATATATCACCCGTACGGTATATACATTAAATAATTTTCCCCGTGTAGGTANGATAAACATGCTAAAAAAGTCAACACAAAGGTTGAGTGAATTCATAGGTTTGTAAATAGTAGTGGATAATAAAGTTCATCGTATAATTGCAATGTGCGCAAATCATCCTGATAGTTATTATTGCTCTAAGCCCATGGCATGCACGACTGACTGTATATATATCACCCGTACGGTATATACATTAAATAATTTTCCCCGTGTAGGTACTATGCCATATAACTAGAAATTCAAATATAGTGCGTTTATGATATCCGCCGTATGATTAACACAAACGGGATTCATCAATCCCGATAGGCCTATCCACAATATTTGCGCTCACTCACAAGTGATTATTGGTCCATGATATGGGGACTTTTGTCATAAACAAACTTAGGCATGCAATAATACAATCAAGGCAAGCATTCAGTTTACAAGTAATTGCCCATAATAATAAAAATAGTAGCATGTATCTCCCCCAAAGAGTTTATAAAACAGTTAAATAAAAGTTGGGCTATGAACTCACCGAAATGATAAGTGATGGATTACGAGGATATAAAGTATATCGAGAAGTCGCGAGCTTTAACGACGACCTAAAAGAATAGTGTGTCTTAGATATTTATAGACGACCTAAAAGTATAATAAGTGTGTCTTAGATATTTATATGTTACGAGATCATAAAAATAACTTTTATAAAAGTATTTTTGTACTTTTGACATTGTATACATATTTGTAAGTTTATAAAAATGTAAATGTTTAGTTTTTATCAAAAATAGTAACAAGTTCTTATTGGTAAGTTATCCTAGGTCGGGTTTATGTCACTAATAATCCATCAATTTCATAAATCATTACATCAAGGTCTTATTTAAACTCTTGATGGGTAAATGAGTCTACTTTTCCAATAGTGGGTCTTACCACTTTGGTTCTTCTAATAAAAATAGTCGAGTGTTCTTATACCCTTAGAGAAGTATCCTAATGTGTTTATCGATTTTTTAGATTCTTTTGGCCTTAATTATCTACTAAATAAATCAATATTGCAATAATAAACTCATAATTCAAAGCAGCTCACTGCGGTCCCGCCATTTTGGCGATATCTAGAGTTCTACGATTCCATTCTGATGCGCGGTTTGTGGCTACGTTTAAGTTTATTCTTATCTACATTTTATAGAACTAGGATGAGTTCTAGAAATGAACAGAACCATGAGCTTTTTTCTACAAGAAATCTGGTGTGCAGATTTTAACACATTTCGCCATTTTGGCTCTCATTTACTCATCGGGACGAGATATGAGGTGTGCCACCCGGCGAAAGCCGCGAAACGACCACAAGACATTGCTCTACAACCTTATCTTATTGAATTAACCTCAAAGTTTACCGAGATGATCAGATTAATCAATCTTTAGGGCTGTTTCAGAATTTAGATTTATAAAATCTACCTCGGGCTTGTCCTAGCTTACTTTAAAGTTAGGAACCTCATGTACAGTGTCAAATACATATAAAATCTTACATACATCATAAAAAGGAGGTGATTCGCACACCAAAGTTTTTGATTATTTCATCACATTTTGTGCATTAAAGGGTTGTACTGTATGCTCTCTATGCATTACAATGTTGTACAAAGTGGTGAAATAATCAAAAACTTTGGTGTGCGAATCACCTCCCATCATAAAAATATGATAAAATTCCAGAGGTATATTACAACTATATTGAAAATAACAAGAAATAAATAATAAATCTTACAAGGATTAGGATGAAAAGTTACATGTACAACAAGAACAAATCAATCATAAACTCTTTTTAATCTTCAATCCTTGTCTTGAATATTTTCTTCTGATCTTTTAATCAATCTTTCTTAACCCTCTTTAGCCTTGTAAACACCTTATAACTTCAGTCCTAGACACCTTGATCATACCCTTGAGTTAGAAGAAATTATGGTATAAAAGAACTAAGAAAAACCCTTACACCAACTAAGCCTTCAATCTTTTTCAATTAAACAAAACTAGAAAATCAAGGATGAATGTGTGTTATGGTGTGATGGTACGGTAAGAGAGAGGTCAAAGAAGATGGACTAGTTTTATTTTGCACCAAATGAATAAACTAGTGTAAATGACAAAGAGTTATGTGTAAGATTAGGATAGTATTTGCTCTAACCAAATGACATGTGTTCTTGTATATGTTTAAACGTGGCATAGGAGGTGCAAGTGGAGAAGTTAGTGTTTATCTTGTATTAATATTATTAGTATTAGGATATAGAGGGTACAGTTTGATCCCGGTAATTACTAACGTTAAGCCCTTAAGTCATGAAATTTGAAATCGGGCAACGTAAAAATATAATACTTACAAAAATGTCAAAACTTATCAATATACTCCAACTAATTATATTAGACGTGTGATAAATTTAACGGAGTGCGTATACGCTGTTAAAACTTAATAACGTAGGTTCAAATACGCGTAATACGTAAAAAGTACCGAGTTTACGTAAAAATAGTAAATTAGCAACAGTTCATATAAAATATGACTATTAAATAAATAAAATATATAGAACACCTAGACTGATCATAGTCTAGTGTTGGTTACGAGTTAAGCTCACGCGATTGAATTTTCTTGGTAAAAGTATTTACTTTAAAAAATTAAAGTAATAATAAATAGGAGTAAAGGGTTAATGTAATAACCTGAAAAATACGGGTGGCTACAACCACTTACCAAGCTTTTCAAGTATGTTTTAATATAGTGTCTTAGGTCTCTTCTAGAATTTCCGTGGAATTTATTAAAGACTTATACCCGGCCTTTCATACCCGACTCCAAAAATAGTCAAATCTGGACATACGAAAGTATTTAGAATGGCAGAGGGACTAGATCAAAGTATTATGGTTAAGGCCAATGGGAGACTTTAGTTAATACATAAACGAACTCCCACAAAAATTGCAAGCATGGGTTTGCCCTAGATATTGATTTATTGACCAAATACTACAAGGTTTCAAAACTGATTTTGGGACTGTTATGACACCTTGCACCATTTTGTAAATCACAAAGACCAAACGACCACATCTCTTTACAAATCTTACATTTTTGAAAACTTGTGTCAACTCCTAGATCTACCTATCACTTTCACAACCAAAACTCCTAGATCATTCAGATAGATGAATGATGCATATTTTTGTGTCAAATATCACAGTAGAAAACTCATAAAAATTTAAATCTTGTTGCATGCACTTAAAAGTGTTTAAAAAGTCAAAATCATTAGTTTTCAAGCCACTTCAAGGCACCAACTCTTAAACCATTTGTACAAATAAACAAACCAAAATTTTTTACACAATATGATGACTCTAAAGAGAGTGTTTTATCAACATATTCACTGATCTAAAATGATTATATAAGATCTTGCATAAAACAATAAGAAAACTTAAAGAAAACATCATTTTACAAGATTTTAGGTGCAAGATTCATACTAGACTTCTGCACCTTGTGACTTTACCTTCCAATGAGCTCAAGATTATCAAAATAATGGTGTTTGTGGTATTCTTGGGTCGTTGCAGCAGCAACCAAGAGCAAAAGGGAGAGAACTTTGATCTTAAACTAGTGGTAAATGAGAAAAATGGTGGTATTGTGACTTATATAGGGACCATGGCAAATGGTATTGTATTTGCATGAGTTATTAGTGGTTAAGGGGTGAGGTTGGTCTGCCATGATAGAAAAAAAAAGAGTGAGTGTGTTTAATTTTATAGTATAATGTATAAACTAGTTACTTTGATGATATAACTAAATCGCAAAGTCCTAAAAACGCGTAAAACGTAAAATCAGGTAACGTAAAAGTCTAAAACTTATAAAAATGTTAAAAGTAGTCAAACTAAGTAGTTTTAGTATTTTAAATATGACACGAGCATATCAGGACGTTTAAACGACGTTAAACCAAAAACGTAGGTAGCAGACACATTCATTGACACAGGTTCCTAATAATTTAGATGTAAACTATAAAAATGACACGACAAGTATAAAACTAACTTTTCAATACAAAATAGTTCAAAAATGACTAAAATGATTATCGGTCACTAACCGGAAATTTAATAGTTGTCACAATTGAGATGCACAACCATGGCAATTTAAGATGATTTCTTTGATACATATGCATTCCACTTACTCTGGTTTCTAGCATTTGTAAATTTGGAGATCCACGAATCATTTGAATGATGAATGATACCATTCCATTATTCTCAAAATCGAACTCCGGATAGCTCAAGAGTCTTGAGGGATACAAAGGCCACAAGGACATTCATCCATGAGTTACCTTCTGCCAACAACTACAAAAGGTCGAGTTTTCATAAGTTTTAAAGATTACATTTCATAAGTTTTAGAAATTACTTTAACATTCTGTAATTTGAAGTGTAAAACTCAAATTGGTCTTACGTTGCAGTCCTGAAAATCTAATGTAAGGGTCTCAAGTTTTGGAAGACTTGTCAGGTGAAAGATATTGGAAGTTGTGATTGTCGTCGCATGGTTCCAAACACCCAATAACAAATATAACTTCTTCATATTGCTAAGTTTTGCAATATCCAATAGTCTCATCTCCTTTGTAGTAGCACGATTCATTTTAAGAGACTCAAGTATAGGACAACCAGCAATAAACTCCCAAAATGTACCGCTTTAAAAATTGACATAACACAATTCTAAGCTTAATAGATTTGGAAAACTATTACAAAAAATACCAAAGTAGGAAAAGTTCAATAATGAAGTTCGAGATGTTTCAACTCCATACGAGAGTAAAGTTGGGTTGACAACGTAACTGGTTCACCATACCACTTTCGAATTGTGAGCTCTTCAATTCCTTCCCAAGCCAAAAACAAAATCCAATCAGGAATCTCTTCATAATTCAAGTCTTCTTGTCCATACAGTGTTTTGGGCTCTATGGAGAAGACAAACCTTCTTATGGGACCTTTAAGCTGAAGTAAAAGCCTACTAACATGCCTCCCATCAAACTTATTTGTTAAATAATAAAAGAAATCCTCATCAACTATGACATCGGTGAGTAAAGTCCACTTAAACCTCTAGCTTCTCGCTAAACTATCGGTCCTCACCGCATCTTTTATTGGCAAACGATTCATAATATTAGTGATCACGTTATCTAGCATGGTGTTGATATAATCTGGCATATTAGTGATAACATTAGCTCCAAACGACATGGTATTGTTGGAATTTGAGTTGGTTTTTTGAGTTCTGGAAATGAGGGTTTGGATTTGGTTTTTGATTTTCAGGTTTGTGTTATTATGATGTGTGTATGGGTTTGGTGGGTAGGTCTATTGGTTCCCGCACCAATAATAAATAGTGTATCAGGGAAGATACGCTCAAGTTACATAATCAAATTCACAGTTGGTCCTTAACGTTCACTGTTG
>LBNU01006688.1:89896-130114 GCA_014162995.1 Artemisia annua | reverse complement strand
TTTTTGGGGGGGTTGGTTCATGATTTCGGTTAAGGTGCTGGTAGGATTTGGGTTTAAATGTGATTTTTGATTTAACTTTATGTGTTGATAAAAACCGCCCATATGGTTTGATTTTATTTTGTTTGGAACACAAGAAAAGACAAAATACCCTTTGGTGAGCATGTCACATGACTAACTTGACGATTAAACAATCCCACTTTTAATGATTGAGATGCATTTAAGTTGTAGTGTGTGTTTTTTCAGTGTGTGTAAAAGTTGAAGATGAAGTTAGCATTATTTATTTACTTATTTATTTATTATTTTTTTGGTTAAATGTGTGTTTGAAGTTGGGCATACGTTTGAACTTTTTTTTTGTTTAGTTATAGTTTTGTAATATTTTTTTGTGGTAAATGTAGTGTGTGCTACATTTAATTTCTTTTTTCTTTTCTTTTTTTTTAAATTTAGTTTTGTATTTTTTTTTAGATATTATTTGTAAAGCCTTTTGTAAAAGAAGAAGGAAAAGAAAAAAAAATTTGTAATGAAATTAAAATTTGTTAGTTGAAAAAAGTTAAAAATAATAATAATAATAATAATAATAATAATAATAAAATGAAGGTGGCCCTTACCATGACAAAACATTGTCTGTAGGTAACCGAAGAGAGAAAGCTGACGTGGGGGTTAAAATGATGGTCGCTGCTAGTCACTACTGTGGCCAGCCTAACGGGTCACAACTATTAGATTATAGATTAGGGCAGGCCCAAGCCCGTCTGTTGGCTTAGGGTCCGTTAGGCTTTTTTTCTTATATCTCATGAATTCTTTGTATATTATGGTTGAATAATATATCATATCTACCAGGTTTACAATGTTTAACAAAAACACATGAAAAAGAATCCGAGTAAAAAAAAAGTTTCACAGTATTAAATTCATAATTTAGTTATTTACGGCGGTAAACTTAAACAATTTTTACTTCTATTTTTAGTAGTTGATAATTTTATGGGTTAATAAAAAAATATGGACAATAGGAGGGTGTAACATGTCAAGTTAGCTAAACCATCAAAAACCATACGCATCCAGTTTTAATTAATTTGGAAGCAAAAAAACACACACACACACACCCCGAGATCTATTATACTTGCCATCTGATGATAAAGAAGTATTAGTATATAAACCCTAATTAATTAATTAAATTGAATGGAGTCATCTCAAGATATTAGAGATAAATCAAATGCTCCTATTCCTTCTGTTGCTAATTTCTGGAGAGGTATTATTATCCTAATTATTATTATTATTATTATTATAATTACTCTTATTAGTATAACTTAATTGCTTAGTTTCGCGTAAGAATTGACAACTTTAGGGCGCGTTTAGTCCATTTTTATAGTAAATGAGAAANGGTTGGTTAGGAGAAGTGTTGATAATTTAGAAATTAGGTTTAAGGTAGAGCGGTATGTGTCGCGGTGATGATGCTTATGAAAATGCCGGCGTGATTACCATTTCGGCTCCCCTTCGTAATGTGTGTGTGTACTTTTGCGTTTTTGATCACTTAGGTTTAAATATATGCGGCGCTACTTGGTGTTTTAGTTATCGCTTTTGAATTAAGTACCTGTTACATTGAGTGATCTGAAGGTATAATTTATACTCCGTATAAGTTAGGTAACGTGGATATCGTGTCTAATAAGTTCAATGATTCGAAATCATAGCTTATATTTAAGTTAACCAAGCTAAATATCGTGTTTCATAAGTTTAAATGACCTAAGTGAACAAAATGCAAATCTATTTGAACATGATTTTCAGTTTTCTAGCTTTTAAAAAAAAGACAAAAAGTTTCAGGAAAGGAGGTCCATTTTTCTACAACTAACGCACCCTAATTTTATCAAATTTTGTTAATGGTTGTTTACAGAGTTCGATTTGGAGAAGGAAAGGAGCATATTGGATGAACAAGGACTTAGAATTGCTGAAAATCAGGAAAACAGCCAAAAGAACCGCCGCAAACTTGCTGAGAGCACCAGAGGTACTTTATTATACCTCGTGTATTTGTATTGAACGTATTTGTGAATATATGTGTTGATTTTATAATAACGTAACTTGTTTGGTGACAGATTTCAAGAAGGCTCCGGCAGAAGAAAAGCCAAACTTGTTTAACTCGTTACTTAGGGGCTATCAAGAGGAAGTTGACAATCTTACTAAGAGGGCCAAGTTTGGAGAAAATGCGTTTCTTAATATATACCAAAAACTCTACGAAGCTCCAGATCCTTACCCTGTTGTTGCTTCAGTTGCTGTAAGTACAAACATATAATATCCGAGTTTAATATCGAGTAGACTTATATGTAACTGGAAGTGACCAAACATAGCATTTGCTGCAATAGATCGACTTAGTCGATAATGATCGTGTGTTTCAGAATTGTTAAAAAATGATAGTCATTGCTGGTAATTAATGGTCCCACATTGCCTTTGGAATACTCTTTGTTATTTTGGAATGGCATTAGATTTCACGTCCCTAGAAAATAGCATTTTGGGGGATATTGTTTTTGTTACTGCGGAACATCCTCAAAGTTGGAGGTTTGCTTTAGATTGGTCGTCAGTCGTATGTGATGTCAAGTAGGATTGAGAGTTACCAATAGCGGGTCTCATAGCTGGTGTCTATAAGGATTCAAGACACAACAAATTAGAAAGGCTAGGCAAGTGAAGTTTGCCCTAGGGGTACAGGTTTATGACGAGTATGTGTTAGAATATAACTTATAACTATACTGTAAGACGAGTTTGTTCCATCGCTTATTATAACATATTCCTTTTAGTAGCTGATCAATGATAAAAGCAATCGAACAAGGGTTTATTGACATGTAAAATTGTATTGATCAAGCTGTTGAAGAGTCTACATGTTAGTCTGTGACTAAATCTTTTCTTATTATGAAATAAGTCAGTACAATAGATCAAGTTAGTTCTTCTTGTTTAACATTTTCTGTTTGAAAACGTAATCTTAATAAGCTGTATCAGATGTAGGATAGAATAAGGTTACTGGGCTATTGGAGGATATAAGGGGCTATTGATTACTTTTAAAGCTCAAATTTGTTCGCCAAAAAATGTCCTGAAACTCTTATGCAGAAGTCGCTTAATATTTTGTTTGTGGCTCTTAGATTTGGCTATCAACCCCACATTATCTTTCTTCAAGCAATATTTGGCCAAAGTAATAAATAAAATGGTTATATTGGACAGCCATGTTATGACCAACCCAAACCACACCGGAAGATTTACATTTATTAAAAACCAGGCGCACAACTATATTAGTATCTAATGAACAAGAATCTTTGATAAGCTTTTCTCTCAAGTGAAGCCCTGTTCGACTAAGAAATCCAGCTTTCTTTTTTTTTTTTTTTTTTTTTTTTTTTTTTTTTTTTTTTTTTTTTTTTTTTTTTTTCAAACTTAGGTTTTTTGTTTGATATTTAATATATCTATCTGTCCATGCAGGAAAAAGATTTGAAAATAGCTGACTTAGAGTCAGAAAACAGGAAGATGAAGGTCGAACTTGAGGAATTTAGAACCGAAGCTACTCATCTTAAAAATCAACAAGCAACAATACGGCGACTAGAGGAGCGCACCCGCCAACTGGAGCAACAGGTTAGCACTTTCAGACTGTCATTCTAATTTCTTTCTTGTGATTCTTTCTCGTGTATTACTTTCGGCTTGGTATCTCTTTGAAGAGCATTACGCCACCTCTCTTTTTATTCTACCCTCTGTTATTTATTACCTCCTTTTTTTTCGCATTATATTTTCTTAATGTCAATTAGATTCCTTTAGCTTGTAGCTTTACCATGTGTTCAATTGGTTAAAGTGCACAGTATATCTATAATCTATAACTTTTTACTAGGATCAGATTTACTGAAGTTGACAATGTTGTTGGCTTTAATTTGCTGCCTAATTTATATGTTCCTATAAATTATTAGATGGAGGAAAAAGTAAAAGAGATTGTGGAGATGAAGCAACGTAGTTTGGCGGAGGAAAATCAGAAAACACTGGAGGTTTTAAAAGAAAGGTAAGTTTCACGATCATGCTTTTTCTGATATATGTAGTAGTGTTGCTGCTAGCTACTGTAAGTATATACATACGTTGATGCCACTGGCCAACAATATATAAAATTACTCTATAGACAACACTTTATAAAACTACTAGAAGACAACAAATTTTAACCTATAACATGTTACGCCTCGTCAAAAGTAATTTTTTTCTTCAAAAATTTGCTGAGGCATCTTCGTCACCTCTCATGTTTTGCCAGAGTTTGTAAAAGATGCATTCTTGGGTGGCCTATAAAGTAGTTTTAGCATATGGGTGTCCTCCAAATACAATATCCCATTGTTTCTGTTGATAACCAGTTCTTGTTGTTGATGCAGGGAGCAACTATTGCAGGATCAACTGAGACAGGCTCAGGACAGTGTTTCTAATATGCAGAAATTACATGAACTTGCACAAAGCAAATTGTTCGAGTACCGTGCCCAATCAGGTCATCCCTGATTTGCATTTAGAGTTATCATTAGCAATCTTCAAGAACTAGTTTTTTTGCCTTGTCTATCCTGATTGAAAATTACAAGCATTCATCGGCCATATAGCTAGTGGTACCCAAATGGGCAGGTTGGGTAATGAGTTAAAAGTAGCTTGGTTGGGCCAACCCTTAAACACTTCAGTTGTAAATATATTTATATTTATCAATGCTTAAAGTTTAATAAATTGGAGAAGTTTTTTTTTATTACAATTTGAATCTTATTTCCTCTACTAAAGCGATTTATAATGTTATATGCATCTGAATACACCAAGATGATGTTTGACCCGTTTCATTTTAGGTTAATCTTTTAGCTTTACCTGTTTGACCCCTTAGAGATAAACCACAAACCAAATTGCTACCTCTGCATATAACATATGTTGTACTTATGCATTGCAGAGGAAGATACAGCAGCAAAGCAGACAGAGGTAAATCTATTAATGGATGAAGTTGAAAGGGCTCAAACTCGATTGCTGAGTCTAGAGAGGGAAAAGGTGAGGCGTGTAGCCTGTATGCTAAAACAATTAATTGTGTTTGTCTCTGATGTGATGGAATTTCTCGTGTTTTCAATGTGTATGGTTCTCCTTTTCTTATGCTTATGCCAACATGCTTTTTGCTGCAATTAGATTCTATGATTATCTCTTGTACTTGAGATATTATTTTTTTTGGGCTCTTTGTCTCTTCTTGAAGTGATCATGTCGCAATGGAAACTTCATATGATGATATCTCTTTCTAATCATTTGCATTTCATGATAAATTATATCCTTTGTTCATGTCCATTTATATAGTGCTTTTTCTCTTCTACAGAAATTCCTTGTATGTGTTTTCGTTTGGGATTTTAATTACACAGCTAGGCTTTGTGCTCATGTTATTTGATTGTTGGATTGTTCTCTTGTTTTTCCAATTTGTTTACGGTTTTGCACTTTATTAGATAGGCTTGTTTGACTGTGATGGAGTTTGTTTATGCTTTTCTGATTGTTCAAATAAAATTAATTTTTGTGTACTCTACAGGGAGTTCTTCGTTCACAACTTCAAACAGCAAATGAAGACAATGATACCAAAAGAAGGTAACCTATCCTAATTCTAATGCCCAAAACACTAGCCATTATTGATCTTTCCCTATTAGTTAACCAGGATTGTAATATGTGCTTGTGATTATTGACTTCACGTCTTCACTATATAGTTATTTTTAACTCAAAGTAGTAATTGAGTCAATTTTAAATCGAATAGGTGAGGACAATAAATATTTGTTATTATTCTTTGGTTCCAGTTAATATTGGGTAAAATATTTACTTTGGAAACCATCGTTGATGAAACGAATTTAAACATATTTACCATCAAAACATTGATCAATATTGTGTGCTTATGCTGCTTATCTTGTGAACTGGAACTATATAATACCATAATAACTGTAACATTTAGTAAGTTTGTAGTAAATACAGAGGAACACAACTTTGTAAATATCGTAAATATCGACAAAAACACACCATTAACTCATTAAGAGTGAGTGAAATTGTAGATAGAGAATAACAGAGGATTATGTAAATACGAGTATATGGAACTTTAGACTTTTTCCTGTTGAGCAAACATAACAATAAATTCTTGTCAAGACTCAAGACTACTGACAGAATTTTATCAAAAGTAATGAAAACATGAACATACATTGTTATCCAAATGTAAGATATCATTGTTTCAAATGATGATGTAATCTCCTGCTTATATATATTCTGATGAATTCTGTCGATGAACTCTTTTTTCAATATTAATTAATTAATTAGTGATTCAACTGCTGCTTATAGGTTCACATTTGCAACTCATTTTTTGAGACATTATGCTTTCTACTTTATTGGGCCTGGATTTTGTCTAATTTTGCTTTTCTTTTATTTGATTTTAGTGATGATGATGATTCAAATAGCATCCTTGAGAATTCTTTAAGTGCCAAGGAAAAGATCATTTCAGAATTAAATACAGAACTTCACAGCATTGAAACCACTTTATCTAATGAACGAGAACAACATATCAACGAAATCAAGAAATTGAACGCAATGCTCAATGAAAAGGTAAGAAAGATGAATTCCAGATTCAAAAGTTTATGGATTTTACTGTGTTTCTAGTTAATTGCTTTTGATATCCATACGCTCAATTAGCAATTTTCTGTGTCTTCTCGCTCATTTGGACTTCCATATATTTTGTAATTGTATCGACATCATTCAAGGGTTTCCCTTATCTGGTATCTTGCATTTTAGTTTTATTAGTGTATTCTTCTTGATCTGTTGTAAGATTTCAAATAAGTGTTCTTAAACATATAGACTCATCATCAGATATTCAAGCAGCAAGTTTCCTGCCTCTGTTAACGATATTGATGCATGTGCTATCTTTTCATGTGTTTATCTCTGTATGCTCCATCATAGCTTATGTGATTCTCACCCACCATTGTCTTTTTATTTGATCAACAGGAACTTGCCCTTCAGGAAATTAAGAAAGAGCTCCTGGAAAGGCCAACAGAAAAATTAGTGGATGATCTGCGCAAGAAAGTTAAAATTTTGCAGGTCATTTATTCTACTCTGACTAATTAATGATGTCAGTCTTCAAATTTTCAGTATTATGGCTTGTTTATGGATACCCAATTCGTTTGTGCATTTTGGTCTGTTATGACTAACATAGTTAAAAGTACAAGAAGTTACATAATATCTCTCTTACTTATTGTCTCATTGTTCATGTTTTGTTTATAGGCAGTGGGTTATAACTCTATTGAGGCTGAAGATTGGGAGGTTGCTACTAGTGGGGAGGAGATGAGCAAACTCGAGTCTCTACTTCTTGATAAAAACCGGAAAATGGAACATCAACTCACACAGTTAAAGGTGAAGTTATTATTCTACTTTTTTCTCTGGAATGTTCTCTTAGTTTATTTCAGTGTCATTGTTTTTTTATTACTTCCAGTTGATTTGTCTTCTGCTTTTTAGGTCCAACTCTCCGAAAAGACTTCATTGGCAGAAACATCTGAAAACAAGATCTCCGAGCTTACATCAAAGATTAATGAGCAACAAAAGCTTATACAGAAGTTAGAAGATGATATATCAAAGGTTGTGATCTTCGGTTATGTTAATATCTCATCAAGCACATATTGAAAAACTGATGTACAATAATGGAAGGACATTTAGACCTCTATATTATGCAAATTCATGATTGTATTGTTATTCCTTTGTAGATTCGTTACTGATTTTTACTTGTTGATGCAGGGTTACAGCTCCAAAGATCGCAAAGGAAATATGTTTGAGGATTGGGATCTTTCAGAGTCTGGTGCAAAGGATATATCCGAGGTATGTTCACTGTTTCTGTTCTTATTACTCTTTGTGTATGTTAAAAGTTAAAAACTAAGAAAAAAGTGGAACATGCGGACCAATTTAAAGCTTCACTTTGGAAATATGTTTACTTGTTTATGAACAGTGTTTTTCCTTTAGAGCATATCTTGTTGATTTCTGTTACATTAATGTTTCTTTTAGCAACAAAGATCATTTTCTGATTTATGACATCTATTAAAGATGGTTTTATTATGATCTTTTATCAAAATAACTTTGCATTTGATCTTCGTGGAACAGAATGCAGATCATAAACATGCTTCGTCTGACCAAGATCAAAACTCGATGCTCAAGGTGATATGCAATCAAAGAGACCGGTTTCGGGCACGCTTGCGTGAGACTGAAGAGGTATGTTTTATTCACCTGAGACATTTTGTGGGGGGTGTTTAGACCAAGTTATTGAAACAGCCTCTGCTCCTTGCAGAAGCTTCCAGTCTGCTTCATGAAAGTGCAATTTGAATATTTATAAACACAAGCACTTCGTTCTTCATCTAAACACTCGAAAATGCTCAGTTATTGTATCAAAATGCAATATGTAGTTTTAAAACACAATCCCAACACACTTATAACATACATATTAATAGTTAGTGTCTAGACTATGATTATAAATTGTGTCAACGATGTCGATTATGTTGCTAGTTGTATGAAATGGTTTAGGAGATTTTATTATTTACGCAGCGTTACAAATTTCTAATATTTATACACTAATTTTGTTCTTTGGATGAAACATTCTGGTGGTTTTATGCATTAATAATAGCATTTGTTAAAAATTGAATGAACAATCTTTCCCCAATGTATCAGTTAATCCACAAAGTTTGTCTTCTAGTGGTTTAGTCCCTATAGTTTTTCTTTTCGAAACATATATAAGTTGGTGATTATTTGGAGAAAAAATCAACCAAATTTTGTTATCTAAAACACAGTTAAGTTTTAGGGGCTTGACTAAACACGGAAAAGCAGGTTGGTTACTAATTTTTCTTATATATTGACTCGTCCATGAGTACCTGGGTCTAAATTGGCACCTCAATTATTTCTTTTCGGTTGGGCCAGTATGATCTTATGTCAGTACCTGACTTTTGGCGATCCTGTGATTGTGTTAGGAAATAAGGCAGTTGAAGGAGAGGATAGGAGTGCTGACAACTGAATTAGAGAAGACAAAAGCTGATAATGTCAAGCTTTATGGAAAGATCCGTTACGTTCAAGATTATAATTTAGAGAAAGTAGTCTCTAGAGGATCAAGAAAGGTCTCTTAATCATCTGTCATGAATTTCTTATAGTTACTATGGCTGAGATTTCTTCTAGCTCAAACATCTATCTCTTTTGCAGCAATCAGTTGAAGATCTTGAAAGTGGTTTCAGCTCAGATGTGGAATCCAAGTATAAAAAGATATATGAGGATGATATAAATCCTTTTGCAGCTTTCTCTAAAAAGGTTCTTGAAAACCGCATTTTAGAATAATGTTGCAACTTGATAGTTGATAGTTTTTTTTTTTTTTTTTTTTTTTTTTTTTTTTATTTTTTTTTTTTTTTTTTTTTTTTTTTTTTTTTTTTTTTTTTTTTTTTTTTTTTTTTTTTTTTTTTTTTTTAATTTATTTATTTATTTTATTTTATTTTTATCAATATACATTTTTTTAATTCAAACAGGAAAAGGATCAAAGGTACAAGGAGCTTGGTTTACGTGACAAAATTACACTTACCAGTGGGCGTTTTCTTATGGGCAACAAGTAAGCACCTATCGTCCTCAGTTGTATTGACCCCTGCTTTTACACATGTTGCATTCCGTAATCGATAGTGTTGGAAATAAAAAGTTTGCCTGATGAAAATGGCTTATGCAATTAATAATGGGTAGATGACTACTGTTGGCCTTCTGGTGGCCAATTTACAAAATTAGTTAATACACAAAAAAGATCCTCTTGATCATTTTATTACTTAAATAATCAGAATTTTGCCCAACGCTGGTTTCACTACCTTAACATAATCAAAGTATATCCAATTCTATCATACAACTGGTTTTTCTCATCATATAATCATTTTTAAAGAGTACCTAAACACCCACCGGAAGGTTACGTAAAGGTGTAAAAGAAATGTCAACTTGGAAAACTATTCTGTAAAGGCTACGCTTAATGATGGAACAACAATTATGGTCATTAGAATATTATTCATAATGGATGGAGTATTCCAATTTGTAAGCATATAGGACTGATTCTCAATACATGCAGTTACATGAATTACTTTTGAAACTGCTACTGTGCTACAACAAATATGATTTATGAATGATTCTCGAAATTATTATACCTGCAAAGTTATTCTGGATTGTATTAATGATTGATTCCCTGCCCCAAAAATTTCCACATTTTTTACTATAAGCATCACATTTGTACATATTTCTTTTTCGTACTTGATTGTTTACTTACCACTAAGCATCTCATATGTAAATTACATGTGATTGTCGCTATTTTTAAATAAGTGGCTCGAAATCAGATGCGATTTCTTTGGGTTAAAAGCACAACTGAACAATGCGGTTTCTTGACTTGTAGTTTTCAATCCATAATGTTTATTGTTATTTTATTGATTGGCTGTGATAACCAAGTTATTTCTTTTGTAGATATGCACGGACCTTTGCATTCTTTTACACGATTGGGTTGCATATTCTAGTATTTAGCTGTCTCTATAGGATGTCGGCTTTAAGCAACCTCAGGTAATAAACATGTCAAATTTCTTCATTTTTTCTAGATATGACAATATCAATTTTATGCTCAGTTCTTAGAGTTTTTTTTAGTAAGGAAAAGTAAAGAAATGGGAAGTGAACATTTTACTTCAGAATCAACCAAATCACCCTTCATTTTCTGTCCTTTTCCTTTTCTTTCCATCCTTAAGTGATACTCAAAAACACAACTCTTTTTGTTTCTTTTCATTTTCTTTCCTTTCCCTCCTTAAGTGATACTCGAGAACACAATTTAAATCGTGTTAAATACATGAAAGCAGCTAAAAAGACCAGCAGTAAGTCTTCAATGCAAAAACAGTTTAAATAGTATTATTAGAAATATAGATTATTATTGTACAGTAATACATTAGCTTTTATAACATGTCTAAAGACTTCATTATTTATATGGGGAAATCATCCCTGCCCTGCTATTTATATATATTTTATAGTGAATGAACAAGATTGTATGCAGGTGGACTCAACTCGATTTGACTTGTACTGATAAAATATAAGTTTTGACCCAATCCTGTAATTGACATGTTTTCCAACCCACATGATTCACCCATTTCTACAACTAGCTTTATTTAGGGTGCGTTTGGTTCATGCTTTTAGAGGGAATGGAATGAAAGAAAGATTAAAACCTACGTTTGGTTTTTAGGCGGGGCCCACAATTTGAGAATGAGGGAATGAGGAAATGATAGATTTCATTCCTACCTTAGTTAGGTGGTTTCACTTGAAACCTGCGGGCCCCATTTTTTTTCATTTCCCACATCTTTCAAACCTTTCCAAAATCCGAATCCAATTCCAATCCCACTTACGAACCAAATGCACCCTTATTTATTTTGGTAGTAGAATATAACATAACTAACCTTATTTACATTTTTTCAGCCATGGACCCGAAGAGTTTCTTGGCAACGAGAAAATCGTAAATCTTCCCCATGCATTGTAGTTCCTTCCCTGCCGAAGATTGCATCAGAGGTGTAAGCATTTTGATGTTATACAAAGAAATCGTTACTATGTACATAGACTAAATTACCCCTTCCTAGTCTTTGTCTGGCTGAGGGTGGTGATATGAGAATGTATACATTGTGGTATTTTACCCTGTCACTTTGCCGCATAAATTTGTTGTTTTAGTTAGAGTATTTGGCTATGGCGCCCCCTGTTCTGTTTATTTGGTTTCCTTTTGTTAGCCCAAATGTGTGACGCTATTAGATATATACGATCAAACCTACATTTTAATTCGATTATACAAATAATATAGGGTTTAAGGATATACTTTTTGTTACGATTGGTTAGAAATAACTGTATCAATTATAGATGTGATGAAAAGCATTCTTTTAACTCGGGTTGGGATGAAAAGTAAGAACGTAAATGATTTATGATGGTAAATATAGACAAAAATATAAATTTCATAGAAATACAACAATGCACGCATATTGTGTTGGCTTTGGTGAGCCGTCCACTTCAAGAAACCGCCATTCAGACTTTAAACAATAGACAAATGAAAATAAACCCAAATTCGAACGCCACATGCGGGTCTTTCACTGAAAGAAGCAAAATGACTTTAGATAAATGCACTATAATGTAATAAAGATATCAAATGAAAATTGGATGTTTAGATACAGAATTAATTTTTTTTTATTAACTATGGTTTCCGATTTTTTGGCCGACTAATCCATGAGTTTGAACACATTTGAAGGTTGTTTGTACCAAGCAGGAATTGAACTTGAGACCTCACATATTTTATAGTAATAGTCACAAGCTCTTTTGCTACTAAAAATTACATTATAATGGTTATCAGATATATCAGAACTACCTCATGTTGATCGAAGGATGTTAACAATGACCTTATATGACGTTTGTTTGATGAATAAAACATATATTTTTATTTGGTGTTAACTACTCTTCATATTGATGTTANGTTTTTTTTTTAGTAAGGAAAAGTAAAGAAATGGGAAGTGAACATTTTACTTCAAAATCAACCAAATCACCCTTCATTTTCAGTCCTTTTCCTTTTCTTTCCATCCTTAAGTGATACTCAAAAACACAACTCTTTTTGTTTCTTTTCATTTTCTTTCCTTTCCCTCCTTAAGTGATACTCGAGAACACAATTTAAATCGTGTTAAATACATGAAAGCAGCTAAAAAGACCAGCAGCAAGTCTTCAATGCAAAAACAGTTTAAATAGTATTATTAGAAATATAGATTATTATTGTGTACAGTAATACATTAGCTTTTATAACATGTCTAAAGACTTCATTATTTATATGGGGAAATCATCCCTGCCCTGCTATTTATATATATTTTATAGTGAATGAACAAGATTGTATGCAGGTGGACTCAACTCGATTTGACTTGTACTGATAAAATATAAGTTTTGACCCAATCCTGTAATTGACATGTTTTCCAACCCACATGATTCACCCATTTCTACAACTAGCTTTATTTATTTATTTTGGTAGTAGAATATAACATAACTAACCTTATTTACATTTTTTCAGCCATGGACCCGAAGAGTTTCTTGGCAACGAGAAAATCGTAAATCTTCCCCATGCATTGTAGTTCCTTCCCTGCCGAAGATTGCATCGGAGGTGTAAGCATTTTGATGTTACACAAAGAAATCGTTACTATGTACATAGACTAAATTACCCCTTCCTAGTCTTTGTCTGGCTGAGGGTGGTGATATGAGAATGTATACATTGTGGTATTTTACCCTGTCACTTTACCGCATAAATTTGTTGTTTTAGTTAGAGTATTTGGCTATGGCGCCCCCTGTTCTGTTTATTTGGTTTCCTTTTGTTAGCCCAAATGTGTGACGCTATTAGATATATACGATCAAACCTACATTTTAATTCGATTATACAAATAATATAGGGTTTAAGGATATACTTTTTGTTACGATTGGTTAGAAATAATGAAAAGCATTCTTTTAACTCGGGTAGGGATGAAATGTAAGAACGTAAATGATTTATGATGGTAAATATAGACAAAAATATAAATTTCATAGAAATACAACAATGCACGCATATTGTGTTGGCTTTGGTGAGCCGTCCACTTCAAGAAACCGCCATTAAGACTTTAAACAATAGACAAATTAAAATAAACCCAAATTCGAACGCCACATGCGGGTCTTTCACTGAAAGAAGCAAAATGACTTTAGATAAATGCACTATAATGTAATAAAGATATCAAATGAAAATTGGATGTTTAGATACAGAATTAATTTTTTTTTTATTAACTATGGTTTCCGATTTTTTGGCCGACTAATCCATGAGTTTGAACCCATTTGAAGGTTGTTTGTACCAAGCAGGAATTGAACTTGAGACCTCACATATTTTATAGTAATAGTCACAAGCTCTTTTGCTACTAAAAATTACATTATAATGGTTATCAGATATATCAAAACTACCTCATGTTGATCGAAGGATGTTAACAATGACCTTATATGACATTTGTTTGATGAATAAAACATATATTTTTATTTGGTGTTAACTACTCTTCATATTGATTTTAACTTTCTTGTATATTTTTTGTTTCATAAAATGCACCAAACATTAATAATAATGATTATACAAAATGATAAAGAAAAACAAAGGAAAAAAGGAATGTTAATTATTTTAGTGGCTTGTTTATGGGAAATGCATAACTATATGTGTACCTAAGTTTAAGTACATGACTAACAACATACTTTACATCCCTGTAGATGAATATATTGCCTCTAGCATAAATAAATACTTTAGTTAATTGAGGTTAAAAAAATACATTATACAATAAATGATTATTTATTTTGATGAGATCAGTCAAACTAGAAATTTTTCTTCAATTATTATTAGGTGCATATCTCTATACCTTAGATGTTTTTACATGTTCCATTCCAAGTCAGAAAAAACTAAATTCTGTTTGTAATTGTATTCCCTTTGTGTTATTGTACGTGAGTTCTCTTTCAAAGTATCTCCATAATTATGTTGTAATATTATCAAAGGTTTTAGCCTTACGGTAGATTCCCAGATTATGTGAAATGATTCCCAACCAAAAGGTTACGAGTTCACGTCTTGTTAGTTACAATCTTCTTTAACCTCGAGAATCTCCAACTTAGAGTGTGGTTTGGCGCAGAGCATTTAGGAGCGGTGAGCGTTATGATTTTTAATGCTCGTTTGACAAGCAATAAGCGAATAAGTAATTTATCTATTTTTTTTGAATGCTCATTTTTCAACGCTCTATGAAATAGCATTAAAAGCGTTGAACATTTAAAAGTTTTGCACATTATAATCACAACTACAACTAACTCACCGAACCTTTTATAAAAAAATAAAACTATTACTCACAGTTACTATATTTTTATCAAGCACAAAGGGTTTTTCGCCTATGAATCTCACGCGGCACTAAAGACCGCTAGTTAAACCTCTTTTATGGTTATTTTTACGGAGCAAAAACACAAAAACTATATCCGCATGTTTCACGATCTCATAAATTACAAACAGACACGAATGAAATTTCAAAATATAAAGAGACAAAACAAAGTTTTGCTTGTTATTTATTTAATTTTTCTTTTCTTACTTTTTTTCCTTTGACTTGTGCACTATATAAAATTCATATTTTTTGAATTGGTATATGAATCTAATCTTCATAATAAAGCTATTTTTAAAAATGAAATATCTGAATAAAGTCAATAAACAATAGCCAGGAAACTTATGTGTAACTTACAAGTACTCTCTTACACGTTGACATTGACTTGTAACAATATCCAAACTATTTCTAAAAGAAAATTCGCATTTTTAGTACTTTACTCCATATGATCCACGATGCGTTGAGTCATCCCATTTAAGACACTTTCACATCATCAACTCAAGTAACCTTTTTATACATGACATTCATAATGCATTAAAACTTATACAATTTACAAAAAGGAAATTGAAATCATCAAATCACTTTTACTTGTAAATTTCATAAACCAATATATGTTTTTAAAAAACTGTTTATGATTTTATTTTTTCATAAAAACCTACTCTTTGTATTTTATAGATGCCACTTATTTTCAAGACATATTGTTGAAACCATTTATAAAATATCTAAATGGTAAAACTACATTTATCTTACATAAACTCGTAGTATATTCGCGAGACACCGTAAACACATCACACACAAAAAAAAAATTATTGACTTCACTTGCAAACTTGCAGTGACTTAACTTTAATCAATTTACAAAACATAACTTAAAAGTATTTCTTTTTCAACCAAAAGCTCAATAAGTAATGAACATGTGTTTCATAAAATCTTGAATTATTTGATTGATAAATTTGCCCAAAAAAGAAAGTAGATGTGTTTGTAACATCATTACATGTTAAAATTAATAAAGGAGAACAAATTATATTTACAGAAAGTATTACAATTTTGTTTTAAAAAAAAATTACAGAGTAGTTCATAAAACAAACGCAACCTTAATCTTACACACAATTTTACGGTAATTACACCACGAATGTTTTTTTATCCTTTTAAAAAAGTTTTATCAAATAAATTAAATTAATAAACGTATTTTTGATGTTGTATTATGTCTTGCTATTTTAAAAACTTTTGTTCTTCACGAATAATATCAAGAAATTCGCAATACATTTCGCTAGGAAGTTTAGAGTTATTTAGGGTATGTTTGGCAAAATTAGTTGTAGGGAAAATTTCAAAATTGTGCCAAAAATCGAATTGTGAATCACTATTGGGTCATTTTTCACACAAATTCCAAATTTGGTCATGTGCTACCTGTGCTACCGTGCTACCTCGTTAATTGTTTGACACGTGGCATGACCTATCACTTCAACTATTTCCCAATCATTAGGTTACCCCACATGTGTTTTGTTTTATTCAAATCAAGTGTGCTACCGACGGCTGTGCTACCTGTGCTACCTGTACCAGGTGTGCTACCGGCGGCTGCAAAGATTTGCATGGGGAATCTGCGTAATAGTGCAACCCACTTGCACCGAAATTTTTTATTTTTTATTTTTATTTTTTTTTGTTAGTAGCGATGTTTTCACCCTGTATTGTTTACATCTTCTTGAACAAGCTTTGTGTTATGCTCCCATTAACAACACACTGTTCATTGCCATCAAATCGAAATCATTATTAAAGTTAATGATGAGTGATATTAAGGTAGGTTTTACTGTATTTTATTTGAATATGTGATTGTATTTGTTATTTATTTGTTTGATTTGATAGGCATTTATGTTCTAGATGCATTAATCCTTTAAGGTATTAAGATTTCCCTTTAAGGCATTTTGATTTGAAAATGTGATTGTATTAGTTATTTATTTGTTTGATTTGATAGGCATTTATGTTCTAGATGTATTAATCCTTTAAGGTATTAAGATTTCCCTATAAATACGCCATTAGATTTCCATAGATGTTATCCACCTTTAAACTATTCCGGTAACAACAAGTCTTTTCCGACCACCACACTCACTGAAAATGTCTGCCCCTAACTTCCCGTTTCATGAGCGCATTGCAGTCGAAGCTCGGTCTATGAGTCGAGCTCGACAGTTGTCTGTTTATTTTGAAAGGATACGTGCTGCTAACCTAGCTGAAGAGGAAGAGCTGCGAGCCTACATTGAAGAGGCCCGCCAAAGAATAGTAGAGATAGATCTCTATCTATTCGAGCTTGGCCAAGTTTTTGGCTCGACTGAAAAAACTGACAAAAATGTGTAAAGACAGACGAAAACGTGAAAAAACGAACCAAAACGTGAAAAAACGGACGAAAATATATAAATACGTGAGGAAAACGTGAAAAAACGTAAGAAAACCAAGTTTTATGTTTATTATTAACAGCCGTTAGTATAAAGGACTAACGATGCAAGTATATGACGAGATAACCAAATTTTAAGTTATTTATTAACGCCCGTTAGTATAATGGACTGACGATGCAAATGTATGACGTCATCGATGCACAGAATTGCCTAACGATGAACGTTTGATACTTTTTTAGAAAAAAAAAAAAGATCAGTACACAGAATTAGAAATTGTGACAAGTTCACTACATTTTGGTGGTATTTTCCCTTTAGATAACTATTAGAGAAGTTGCTTTGTACTATTTATTTTAGTGAACTTGATATTTAGATGACTAATAATGTTATCATTACTTTGGTATTTATATTAGTTTATTTTCATTAAAAGTTTATATTATTTTAGTGGAATTTATATTTAGATGCCTTATAATGTTATAACTACTTTTGTATTTATATTAGTTTCTTGTTTAAGCAAGCTAAAGACGGTGTTCGTGAGGAAGAATCAAATGCTAAAAAGATGAATGAGTTTAATTAGTAACTTTGATTTAAATATATTTGCTGGTATTTAAATTTTCAGTGTTTTGCTTGTTTTTATGTTTATGAAAATTTTAATATATGAAGCTTTATAAAAAAGGACGTAAAAAAATGTTTTGCTTCCTATGACAACATGTTTTTAGTTAAAAATTGATTAATACTAACAAAATATGAATAAAAACAACTCAAGTATAATATTAAAAACCAAAATGTTGTGTAACCAAATGAAAGCATAGAAATAAATTTCCGTACTCAACTTAATAAGCGAAACAACATACTAAAAATATTAAAATGTTCAATGAATTGTCTTGGTGAAACTTATATTCAACTTTATTCCTGTCTTTTCTTTATGGCTCATTTTTGTTGAACAAATGATTAATGTGGAACAAATGACGTACTGAGATTTTTTTCGATTATAGAGTTTTTTGTTACATCTCACTATACATTATTATAGGCTTAATTAATTATATTTAAACTTCTCAACACCAAACATTTTTTGCAAATGAAGTCATAGTGTATTTAAAGTTTCATCTAAATGGATTAATAACCGATCAAAGCCATTATGAAAAATATGTTTTCAAAGTTTATATGGTCTTTACTTATGGAGGCAAAAGTGTATTAAAATTGATTCTATGATGCAATAGCAACAAAAAATGACAAAAAACACCCCATATAACAAATTGGCATTCAAAGTAAAAAGGTCTAAGGTCATGCTATAAGATGTTGAGAACCTTAATGTTAGTTAAATATGGCCAACATTAGTAGGAGCAAAATATGTATATATTCGTATACACATTCAATTGACGAGGTGAGATCTATGCAAAACAAGTATCACATAAAAAACAAATAAGCCAATCTCAACCATCCATCCACCTTTCATCTAATGGCTAAGATCCAATCAAAAAATAACAAAGGGAGGGCAAAATTGACATTTTAGCTCATTTAATATAAAAACCCACTTTCCACTTTTTTTTTAAAACAAAATATCTTGCAAACGGTAAATCTTCAAACTACGAAAAATACATCATCGCGACGAGAAAAAAATTATCTTTCTATAGATATGCATTGTTATATACTTTCGAGCGATTTTTTTTTTTCAAAATTCCTCAGAAAAATCCTTGGGATTCGTAAAAATCCCATTGGGATTGCGTAAAAAGATTATTGTTTTTTTTCCAAAACTTCCGTAAGAAAAATCCCACGGGATTCCTAAAATCCAGGGATTCGGTAAAAAGACGTTTTTTTTTTTTTTTTTTTTTTTTTTTTTTTTTTTTTTTTTTTATTTCGCCCAGAAAAATGCACATGAGATTTCGGAAAATTCCCATGGGATCGTAAAAAGACGATTTTTTTTTTTTTTTTTTTTTTTTTTTTTTTTTTTCCAGAAAAATCCCACGGATTGTAAAGAAATCCCATGGGATTGTAAAAATCCATTGGGATTCGTAAAAAGGACGATTTTTTTTTTCAAATCCGTCAGCAAAATCCCACGGTTTTTGTCGGTCGGCTTCGGTCTCCGTCTCGGTCGGGTTTTTACCTTAATTCGGTCTTCGGCTTGGTCGGTCGGTCCGGTCGGTCCGGTTCTCGGACCGATGCCCACCTTGACAACTAGCATTATTAAATGCAAACACGTCCTCTGTAAAGGGTCCTTGTCCATTCATTTCTTTTCAACCACATATTACTGGTTCATACTCTTTAGATCAAACACATCAATATCCGACACAACACGACCACTCGAATCCACCACCATCGACTCACCTCGCATCAGACCCACAGAACGCACCAATACAAGTTTGAGGATGTTATTTAAGTAAATCACTATTTTTTACTTGGTAGATATATAGTTTTTTTATAGACTCCATACATTGTTTTTTAGATCTATGTTTAATTCGTGTTCTTAGTCTAGAACTCTAACGTTTTTTGGTATTTTTTAAGTGACGCCGCTTGCCCCAAGCCCACCCTTTTTTTTTTTACCGCCACTTAATCGCGGAAGAAAGTAACGTTTCGCCGGAAAATTTTTTTGATCCGCCGAACTTCACGGACTACCGACCGTTAAGAGATGATATAAGCCACAAACAAGCTATAGTCATCGTGCATCACACATCTATTCATTCTGAAACTTAATAATCCACAGATCCGGCCGCCACAATCCTGTCACCCACAGCCGGCATTGAGAAGCAAATTATTTAGAGGTTTGGGTTTCGACAAAGATTAGATAATGTCCAGTGAGAGAGAAAGAGAGTGTAAAAAGAGTGTTTGTCCTAGTGGGTGAGAGTGTAAATGAAAAGACACAAGTACCCCTACAGTTATATGAGTAGACAAATGAGTGTAAATATAACGTTGGATCAAAAATAATCAGGGCTGAGATGCGCTGTTGTTTTTAAAATGTTTTGTTTTCGTATTGAACTTTCATCTCAATTGACATATTCAAGGTGTTTGTATGTTCATATTAATTCCTAGTAGTCACATAAGAAGCATATACTACTAATACTAGCTCAAGCCGCCCGATGGGGCCTAGCTTTTAAAATCGTTTATAAGATTAAAAAAAATAGTAAGAGTTGTTATGCAGGCATGCCTTTTTCAAAACCTTCACTCGTTGACGTGTCAGCGGGTGGTTGGCTTAATCAAAGACCCCACTCACTGATTAAACCAATCACTCGCTGACACGTCAGCGAGTGGAGGTTTTGTGTGGGGATTTTATGTGGATGTAGCAAACCTCATTTAAAATACTACACACGAAGTAAAAGGCATGCATCAAATAATTACAGTATTTTCCGGCCTTCATTTTTGACCTTTCAACAAGAAGCAAGGATATGCATTTTAATGAATATTTAATTGTTAAAGTACCGCTAAACAACAGTGTGTGCAGAAACATACTCCATTTACACCAACGGCTTATGTGGCATGGCTAGAATGGATTGTGCGTATTAAAGGACATTCATTAAACGATGTCAGGTCATGCATTATGTATGGCCTATAGCTGTTGAGTGAGTTTGCTTATGTGTTTTTGGCCGTTGGATTTGGGGATTGTGGACCGTTTGATGGTGAACCGAGTGGGAGTTGAATAAGTGCTCTTATTGTTTGATTGATGAAGTTGCGGATCGGGAGATTTAAGGGACTTTTGATAGACATGTAGTAAAGAGTTTGGGTTGGGACTTTAAAGTTTGGATTATAAAAAACATTATCTAATGAATTGACAATNACTAGCTTCAAGGCCCGCCCGATGGGCGGCTAGCTTTTAGAATTCGTTTATAAGATTAAAAAAAATAGTAAGAGTTGTTGCAAGTCATGCCTTTTAAGTGTGGTAAATTGCCTATGAAATATTTGGGGTCACTTTGTTGGCAAAAAGGCTTGGGGTAAGTGACTGTACCAAAATTTAATTAGCATACTGCAATAAGGAATCCCAAACACCTTACAGATTTTTTCATATAAACATAAAAATGCTTATTCACTATAAAATATACGCAGATAACAATAATTAATAGTTATGTAAAATATTATGTAGGTACTAACCTATAAGCCCAACACCCATTTGCATAAAATGGGTCAAAAACTTTGTAATAGTTATTTATCTGAAATAAGTATAACAATGATAGCAATAGGGATGAACATAACATGATCATGGACATAACATTATAACATTAATAGTAAGCAAGAATTTCATAATTACATAAGATGATTTCAATATGCTACAAATATCTTTTATAAAATAATAAGGTGTATAGTTGACGCCATGTCAGATATATTAAGTATATGCCAACTAATAAGTTGAGGAACGCCTCATGACCTTACTTTGGAAAATCGAGCCCTTATTTCTTATAAATCTTCATCATCATCGAGACCCTCATCCTACAAATTCAAATAAACAGTTTATTTTAGAAACGGCTGGTCTTTTTTTTATATTCATTCAACCTTTTGAAACTTGATATTAAAAGTTTTAAACTTTTACGTAGTTATAGTCATAAATGGGCAAAAAGTGCTTGTGAATTATCGACCCATAGTAAAAATGACCCAACTTTAACCTTTCAGCCAACCCGCACATCTTGCACCCTCAAGCTTGCTACATTACTTACAGGCACCCAAGTCCCGACAAGAACTTCTGCACCTTACACAACATATAAAAACATTTCTATAACGGGAAGGGAGGCATGTATTAGAATATTAATAATTTACTGGTATCATCTAATTGTCATTTGGTTCTCAAAACATAAAGTTTATGAAACTTAGGAATGTCCTCATGCTATTATTATACATGTATAAAGATCAAAGGCATATACCTACTAATGTTGAGGGCATTGGCTCCACCTTCAAGTATCTGCTAAGTCTTGATTTAACCTTGTAATATCTTTCAGAATTTAAAGCGGGAAGCAGATTTCTTGAGTTTTTTTTTAATAGATTGACCATGAGACTTAAAGAGCTCCTGCAAAATAAATATCTGGGTGAATTACATTACTAAATCCATAAGGTTGCAGACCTATTTACGTTCGTTATATCTTAGCTTTTGTATGACTAACTAATTTGTTAATTATTTCAAATATAGCTTATATAGTTAATATCCTAAATCTTTCAGTTTAAGCATTAAAAAGGATGTATGCTCTAACAAATAGACTTTGAACAACCCTCAACCTGTTCCCATTTTAGTTACAATTTTTTATTTGACCCCTCTTATATAGAAGATAGCTTAAATGCGGTCTGCTTTTAGTTTTTATCATGCGATGCAAATCATTTTATATTCATAGATATAGTTTACACTTCCATTGAACTATAAAGGAATGCATTTGGATCCCTTTTATCATTATATTAGAAAATCAATATATGTTTGCTTACTTTTTAGTAAAATAAGGTGCACTGAAAATAATCAGTATTAGGCAATTTACCTTAGTTGAATACCCCTTTTGTTGGTATTCTTGAAATAAATGTTTTTCTTGCGATTGTACAGTTTACTTGAAATAAATGTTTTCTAAAGATATTATACATGAATGCAAAGACATAAATCAATAATAAGTTAGTTAAATCAAACTACTTTTTACATTAACATTACCATAGAAGTATTCGATTACCTGAACTGCTTAGCTTTCTTTTTATCATCGAATGGTTGAGTGTTGTTGGGAATCTTCATTTGACAATAATAATCAATTACTGAATCATATCAACAAAAACCAACATCAAATATGTTGCAAGATATTAAATTCTTCAAATTTTAAGCAATCATGAAGACGTGCAGACTTAACATAAAAGTTGTAAGATTTATAGGATTTTTTATTAGCTACTATAATATCATGAAGACATGCAAAGTTCATAATATCAATATTCGATGATTTGAGGTAGTGCGAAGTAGTCGCTATGCCAGTAAAGGTGGCAAATGGGCAACGCGGACCAGCAAACGGGTCAATTTGGTTAAATTTTTACAAAAATATGTCGGGTAAAGATGTATCTACCCACAACAATTTTGAATAACGTTTTGACCAACATTAATCATTCTTATTAACGGATGATTTGAGGACAAGCAATTGGAACCTGTTACACTCATACTGCATTAGTAAAGGGGTATTTCGGTAGGCTTATGCTTGAAATTTTTGTGCTCACTTCGCAAAAGCCGAATCGAAGTGTTTGTGCTTCTTAGCTTATTTACTCCCTAAAAAGGCATGAGCCTTTTAAAATAAGCTAACAA
This sequence comes from Artemisia annua, assembly GCA_014162995.1. Taxonomy (NCBI): domain Eukaryota; kingdom Viridiplantae; phylum Streptophyta; class Magnoliopsida; order Asterales; family Asteraceae; genus Artemisia; species Artemisia annua. The sequence goes on along the minus strand of LBNU01006688.1, from coordinate 106,583 downwards.
ATACCTTCAAAGTACATAATGGATTTTGCAAAAAACAATAAGCTATTAAACATTGAAAAATAAGCTTACCCAAACATCCTCTTAAATTATTATCAACCATTTGACCCATTTGGCCCGCTTTTTTTGTACAAAAGTGACCCATTACCAGCCCAGGAATCTTATCTCAAGACAGCCAATATCGAATGTGGTTCATACTCAGACGTGCACTCGAGCAATTCGCCCTTTACCTTCTGCCTTGTGTCCTAAAACAGAAACAACATGGGATAACTGGCAAAGGTACCATATAAACTCATACCATTTATAACCTCAATTACAAACTAACTGATACCAAAAAGTAAAATTTTAAGTATGATTATAAACAATACCCAAACTGGAAAGTAGGGCACTCACTCAAAGGTAACACGCAATAGATAATAGTTACTTAGAAGAAATGAAATATAGAATACATGGCATACCTGTTTGACCTATGCACGCAATAACATGAGCACACCGAGGGAGAGAAAGAATGTTGGTAGAGCAGCAAGAATGGCAAAGTTTATCTCGTTGGCCCTTAATATCTGGTTCAGCTCAAGCATTGCCCTATTCAGATTACGACCATTGAAAACAGATAGTTTAAACAACATCGTATAGAAAAATGTTTGCCTAGACTCACGTTTCAATGTCAAGTTTTAGCTTCTGAATCTGTCAACAGAAAAAAGATAACATGTTATGCAACAATACTTAAAATCACTGGGTAGCAAAAGAGAAAGAGGGTGGTGGTATGTTTACCTGAATAAGCATTGCACGAGCAAGCTCTGCCCCAAGAAGATTCTGGATTAGATGCATAAGCTCCTTCTCGTATCTACAAAAATGTTTCAAATACGCACATAGCTTTAATGGAAATGTATACCTATAAGTTGAGTAGCCATACTACCCCAATTGTGTGACAAAACAAAAAATCCAAAAAGACAAAACTTATTACAAATACTATTCAACAAAGGGGGAGTATAGCTGTACATATCCTTGTATACAAATTTCACTTCAAAAACATACTGTGAGCTGAAAATGAGTGTTATTTGGTTCATCAAAATTAAAACATATTCGATAGTTCTAATGTAACTCTTTATGTTTTTCTGAAAAAATCAGTGACACAAAGTATTTTGATTCTCTTCCATCATTGTCTCATAACAAATAAGCATACTCATACCTTCCCATCACTATTTCAAGCATTTTCTGGTCGAATATATTTTCTAGGAACTTTTGACCTTTAGTTTGCTCACTGAATGCCAACAACATTCTGCACCAAAAAAAAAAAAAAAAAAAAAAAAAAAAAAAAATCAAATGCGTTTTGGGTAAAGGGATAGGATAACATCCTAAATCATCCCAAACCACCCTATATTTATATGTACTACAAAGAAGGTCTTTTCAATCCCAAACACCCCTGTAAAGAGATTTTAATTTTATTTTTAGGGAAAATTCATGCACTAAACTTGTTTTCTTTTTTTTCTTTCCTACCTAAACCGAAGCATGAACTGAACTTAACATAACCGCAAAACATGTAATAAAGTCTTAATTTGATATTTTTCTTAAGTGTTTTGCTTAAGTGTCCTACTTTGAGCATCTAACAAACTTTTCATAGGTTGAATATTGTTTCTCATCAAGTATTTTAAGCTTACTTTGATCCTTCTACATCTGTCTTTCAAGTATTTTAAGCTTACTTTGATCCTTCTACATCTGTCTTTCAAGTTTTGCAGGTTCAAATTTCTTTATCACTTATATCTTTTTCTAGCTATATCATCATAACTTATATCATTTTGGCATAAATCATAAGATAATCCATTTTTACTCAAACTCATCAAATTCCAATAGATTCTACAAACTTGTTTCTAATCAAAATTTCATCAAACACTTGGTACCTAATATTTTTCTCAGCAAATTCCAAATCAAAATCATACGAATTGAAAACCTAATTCAATTCAATCAATACAAACTCTTAACTAATTCTTGATTAAATTCAATTAAACCCTAAAATGAAAAATTACATCCATCAGATGATTCCTTGATACATGAATTCAATCCTATATTCAAAATACATAAGAATTATTGAAAACCTCCAAGATTAATGAAATTAAAAACTTTATTAAAAAAAACGAAGATAAATCTTACCACAATCAAATATCCAACTCCATTGGTTGAATTGGTTTTCCCGAACATCAAACATCCTTGAACGTTTAGGTTATTCATTGTTTATCACCAAGATTGTTTTTGGTTATTGATTTTGATGTATGTATATTGATTTTTGATTTTGATTTCATGGCAAAATTAATGGATTAGATAATTCCACAAATCAATTTGATTAAAGGTTAATTTGAATGGCGATTTGTTTTGATTTTCATTAGGGTTTTAGAAAGGGGATCTCGAGAGAGAATTGTGATTTTTTGTTTAGATGCGTTCTTTCAAAATGAAAAAATGAGAGTGATGCCACCATTATTTCTCCCAGTCAATGCTTAGAAAAGGAAATTCATTTTAGACCGCCATTATGGCATTAAATATTTTTTTAGTGAGAATGCATCCAGGCCATTGATTAAAATGAATTTACACGTGTCGAATTTAGAGCAATTTTGGGTTAGAGATTGCTTTTCAAAAGCTTGTTTTATATAGTTAGTAGATAAGTTGTTACATGTAAAAAAATAATAGCTACTTTCCTTTTTTTCTCTTTGAAGACTTATCACACGATTTTTTTTATCCAATATTTTTATTCGACACACAACATTTAAAAAAGGATAAGCACAAAATCTCAGCCCGTAAATCATGCTATTATACCACGACACAATCAATGAAAATCAATCACCATTACACCTTTCCTAATAAGAGAGGAAAAAAAAAAAGAAAAAGAAAAAAAAGATACGCTCCTTCCTTTGGGCTTTAGATCCAAACCGGGTTTATTTTCCCTTTCTTTCATACGTTAACAATAAAGAAAACATATATAGTTCCTGGTTCTTTATCTTCACTCAAAGGTTTGCTGTTGTTGTTGCTGTTCAATCGTACCAAGGGTTTCATATTGGCATCCTGAATCGTGGCGTAGTGTTCTTGTGTTCTTTCTCTTTGTCTCGCATTCCACTTTTTCGGATATAAAAAGAAGCTAAGCTTCAAAAGATGGATCAATGATAATGTACTTCTCTTCGTGTTTCGATCTTAAAAGGTCTAAGATGTTGTTATACACAAAAGAGAAGAAAAAACTGAGATCTTTTATTATTATTTCTTCGTTTCGAGTCGTGGCTGTGTTTGGAGACGGGGTTTTTTGATGTAGTTGATGTTGTAATTGATTGTGTTCGAGTGGTGAGATGGACCCTAAACTCGAACCATTCTGAGAAATGATGGCGGTGAAAATGATGATATTGAACCATTAAGAAATAACATTTATTTCAAGCACATCAAACAATTCATATTCCTCTTCACTTCATCTTCCGGGCAATAATTGGCGATTATGGCTTGAATACATTCTTTTGTGCACAATTATTTTAGAGTTTAAGGTGTTGCTTTAAGCATGTTGTACGGTACTTTTTTTTGTGCACAACCCCCCTTGCACATTAAATTAAGGGGGATAAGCTTTAAGTATTATAGATGTGCGACCATATATTTTCATTTTTTACACTCTATTATTGCAATTGCGATAGCTAAAAACTCTCTTCCTACAAGTAATTGACACTTAGGGTCTTTAGTCATGTCTAGTGATGTGAGAAATCGTGTTTTAAATTTATATTATGTGTCTAACAAGAAATACCAACACTTTCGGGCAGTGCACCGGATCGTGTATTGTATAGACTCGGTAAGACCGGGTCGTTCGCTAGAGCGAATGAACTTGTTTGTTTAAAAGCAAATTAATTTAAAAAATCCACACGATTAACGATTTGAGAAATATTAAAATAAACAAGAATTAAAATGAAGCTAATATGAAATCGGGGGATTAAATCAATAAGGAGAAAATGTGCTCACCTAGTCACCTTCAATCTCGAAACGACATGATTCGAATGTGTAAATGCCTAACTAGCTCCTAACTCAGTGGATCAGATGTAGTGCAAGTCTAGTAATGGCCCATAGTCCCTACACAAATTTCCTATAACTATCTATCTCGACTGTCATGGATGATATCTAGCTATATTACATTCATTAAGTGTCTCAACTAACCTATATAACTTGTCTCGTGTAATGAATTACATATAATTACTTAGTAAACGTCTAATATACTTTTCATCAATTCTTAAACCATATAGTCTACCATTTTTAACCTAGTTAGGTCATTTTGGACATAACTCTAACGACAAATGGATATCCTCTTAATTACTAGTTTATGAATCTAGCACTTATGTTTCAAATATTCTCTTGCTAGTTAATTACTATCAATAGGTTATCCGTGATATTCACAAAGGCGTAAGACTATGTGACAAGCATATAAGTTATCCGAATTAAAAGCACAATTAACTAACACATCATGTCATTCATCAATTAAATTCAATAACTAGGCAAACACAAAGGCGTTTATCCTTGAATAACAATCACGATAACAAAAGATAATATATTCGATAATGAAAACAATGAACGAACCGAATTAAACAAATGTTTATGATGATATAGTTTTCTTCTCTTCAATGATTGAGGTCTTCTACAGTGGTTATGCAAAAGCCCTCGATCCAAAAACCCTAGAAAAATCTCCCTCGTCCACTGCTCTCCAGAACTGAATGGAATAAACTAGGCCCATAATATGCCATCCTATTAGGGGTGTTCATGGTTCGGGTAATAAACCGAATAAACCGAAAACCGAACCGAACCGAAAAAAACCAAACTGGATTTATAACCGAACCGAAGTTGTCATAACTGAACCGAACCGAACTAAAAATTCGGTTTGGATATGGTTTTGGCTATCTGAACCGAAAACCGAACTTTTATAAATATATATATATATATATTTTATATATTTATATTATTATATATATATAAAAAGACTATTAAAATTTATAATTATTAAAATTTATCTTAATAAAAAAGACACTTTTTATGCTTGAAATTGTTGTTTTTTACCAAAAATCTATATAATTAAATTTAAAAAAATATAAATGTTGTAATTCAAGTACAAAATTCGGTTTTCGGTTTTGACCCATAACCGAACCGAACTTCGGTTCGGTTCGGTCACAAATATTATCGGTTCGGTTCGGTTTTCGGTTATGACCCAATTTTTTTTTTAACCGAATAACCCGAACCGATTAACCGAGAACCGAACCGATGAACACCCCTACATCCTATAACTACTCCTTCTGGTCGAACAAGATATATTAAGAATAGGCGTTGTGGGCTGCCTCTCATCAACATAATATAGGCCCATAATATGCCATCCTATAATTACTTTTTTAATCAACTAGATTTACATTAGGCTTCTTTGCTTGTTTGTTGACGTGGGCCTCCATTCCAAAACACAACAATAACAATTAACAAAGGTTAAGCATAAATGTTTCCTTTTCTTATTCTTTGCCACGATATTGTGGATGAGCTGATTACTATATAACTCATATATATCATACAAACAATGAACCAATTATAGCCATCTATTTTTTATTTAAATTAACAAAAAACCATTTTCATTTTTTTTTCAATATATCTCGTAAAAGGTAAATCTTCAAGCTACAAAAAATACACAATCGCGACGAGAATTAAATTATCTTTCTATAGATATGCATTGTTATATACTTTCGAGGAACTTTTTTTTTTAAATTTCCAGCTAGAAAAATCACATGTGATTCGTAAAAATCACATATGATTTGATTTTTACTTATGACATGTGATTTTTCTGGGCATTAAAAAAAAAATTAATAATAATAATAAAAAAGGTTCATCGAAAGTATATAACAATGAATATATATAGAAAGATAATTTAATTTTCGTCGCAACGGTATGATTTTTTTCGCGTAACGATTAACGGTTTGCGAGATATTTAATTTTTTTAAAAAAAGATGAAAGTTTATTATTTTATTTTTTTTTATTTTGATAAAAAAAAATGAATGGCTGAGATTGATTCATTGGCTCTATGAAAAATATGAGTTATATATTGAACTTTTGTCTATTGTGCATACATCCTAAATATGGTTGTCCGAATTGGTTCAAATGTTACTGAGGCTGCAACATATAAAAAAGAAAAATAATTGTTGTGTCTACTAATCATGCCTACAAATCTATACTACTTAAAGCTTGAACCCCTTAATTTAATGTGCAAGAGGATTTGTGCACAAAAGAAAGTACGGTACAACCTAGATGTTGCACACCAAATGAAGTGAAAATATGAAAATTAATTTATCCGAGTAATGAGTCCTATGAGTTAATGTGGAGTCATAAAGAAGTGAAAATATGAAAGGGTAACCATTAATATAAGAAAACCAAAAGATTATAACCCCTTCATTTCTTTGCCTCCCATGACTTACAACTTACAAGCAAAACATACTAAACCATTATATAAAGAGTTGTGTGAGAATGTATTAGTTGGCGGTGGAGGTGGCGATGGCAGGGAAGGATCGGTTCCATCTACAGATGTGAAATGATTCAAAAAGGACTTGATTAAGTTTAATCTCTTTATCCATACACATGCGTGTGTATGTAGATACATAAGTGTATATGCATGTATATATGGATATCGATCATGTATGTGCCTATGCCTACATGAAAATCAGAATTAGGACATGATACAATGCATGTATATGTAGTAGACGTACAGTATTATATATATGTATACTTAAGTACTACACGATAATCTAAATTTGTAAAGTCAAAATATATATTTTTCCCCTTATTTCTAATTTTGTTTCCTGCAGTGCTTTTGAAAAATCACTTCAAGCTCGATTGGTTAAGGTGAAACATCATTTATACATGTTCTTTTACCTCCATATGGTTGACTCCCCTTTAGATTTTAGTAACCATCATGCCTTTTATTACGTGTTACAGACTTACAGATGAACCCACTGGGCTTGGCTTCAGAAACGTTTGAAGAGGATGAAACCACTGGGCTTGGCTTCAGAAACGTATATGCGTACACAGTACTTCGCCTTCAACATATGCTTTGGTATGCACATGCTAAGTTACGAGTACGAAGTACTATGCTATATAGTTGCGATCAACTTTAGAGTTTTATCTCACTGTCTCTTTTATTACAGCTTCGTATTTCAATTCTTGGGCTGACATGTTTAAATAAAGTACAAAGACAAACAAGAACGTCAGTAGCAATGGATCATTCCGATCGGTTTTCATGCATGCAGACGGTTTCCGGCGATTATGAGGGGGGCAAAGACGTCCGTTTTTCCGGCGACGCAGTAGGCCATTTGTTTTTAAATGATGGTGACGGTTGCCTGTTTGTTTTCCGGCATAGTATAGTACTGTTTTGTAGATTGTAATAGTGAAAGGATATTATTTCATGTCAGTATGTATTAAACTAAAACAAACTGAAACATATGAATGGTCTTGGTTTAATGATGAAGGGATATTTGCTTATTGTGCAAGTGTTTTGTGGTTGTTGAGTAGTACTGTAGTCGCACGATCTTTTTAAGATTGGTCTTAAAATGTGGTATATCTTTTATTTGTATATAATACGGAGTACTTCCATATTATTTTGTGTCTTTTGAACACCATTGTAGAATCATCTTCGTTATTTAAGGATGTCTACACTGACACAATTAATAAGGTTTATGTTGAATTATGCATTCTTATATTATTACCAAATAACATGGTTGGCAAGATGGAAATTTTGTTGCCGCTAATTATTGTACTAATGTAACAAAAGTGCAATTTAATGTTATCGTTAGCATAATAATAGTTGGTATTGTACCACAGTATATATGAATTTTTGTTGAACAAATAAGAGTTATCATTTTTAGTAAAATGCTAAACATATAGGGCTATGTTTAATTGATGATTATTGTAGTAGATTGACATAATTCACATTAAAAATGGACTTTTTTTTTTTTGAACGGCGGGTTAGTTGTTGGCTCGAGTTAGTGTCGCATCCTCGGGCAGAGATACCAACCGCTAGCCTCTCCTTAGGGGATAACCTCACTCCTATTCCCGATTCGCCTTTGGTTTAGCAAGTATCAAAAAGAGTTCGACTAAACAAATATGTTACAAAATAAGTTTGGTGGGGAATTGTTGCTCCAAGGTTTTGAAAAGAGACATACAATCAAATAATGAAGTCTAATTGCGTAGTGATTATGGAGCTATGAATCCTTTATATTTTGTGTTGCAATGATAAAACTCATTCCTATATTTTAAAACATTTTTTTTGAAACAATTATATCTCAAACATTACACAATCAACCATTAGATACAATTTATGCAACACACGGGTTCGTAAAGCCTTACGGTTTTATAACTCACTATGACAAAAGTGCCAAATAAATATACAAAAAATAATTTACGTAACTTATTCATATTAAAAGATTACATGTGAAAAGACTATTTTAATTGTAACTTTTAATGTAAATAAACTAATTGCCATTGGAAAAATTTATATATATATATATATATATATATATATATATATATATATATATATATATATATATATATATATATATATATATATATATATATATATATATATATATATATATATATATATATATGACAAAAGTGACAAATAAATAGGCAAAAAAAATATTATGCAACTTATTAATATTAAAAGATTACATATGAAGAGACTATTGTAATTGTAACTTTTAATGTAATAAACTAATTTAAATACAAAAGTTATGATAACATCAATTACAATACCTTACATGTAACTAATTAAATAAACTGAAATGAAAAAACAATAACAATAAAAAGAATATATATAATTCTCTATAAGGCATCTAAATTCCGCCATCTGCTTATTCAACAGTATACACCAACATTACGTACAAAACACGTATATATTCAACCCATAGCCAATCGGTGCAATGCACGGGTTTATGTCGGCTCGTGTACTTAATGATTTGATTGGTTGATTTCAAAAAATAATTGGTGGAAATTTGGAGAAAGAAAGTACATAATACAATTATACAAGTGATTTATGCATTAGGCATATTTTTAGGCTTGTGTTATAGGTCTAAATAGCATTACTCAACTATAAAAAATATACGTGAAAGTGTGGATTTTGAACTTCCCTCAAAAGAGATGAGGAGATTTGGAAAGATTTGTAGCCAACAAAAAATAAGATACTCTACGAAACTAGTTGGGGATTGCCATGCTAGACGCGCGGGATGCCTTTTATTTGACTTGATTCTGTCGAGTAAATACAATCAATTAGCGCAATCAGATTTTGATGTAACACTTATACTTATTCGATGCTTGAAATTGCTTTGACGTACCAAGATGTTTTTGCGTTTAAAAAAAATGTTACCCTATCTTGCTATTTTCTTTTATTAAAACCTTGGCTATAACACATATTTATGGGTCGAACTTTAACATGTTTTATAAGCTAATCAAAGGGGTCCATTGAAATGTTAAAATGGAGTAATGGACACTTGAGTGTAGGATATTTTGAAACAATATTAATCACTATGTTTGGCACAAGTAATTGTTGCTGAAACTGGAGATGGTGTTAGAGATGGAGATTATAAAAAGATATTAGTTTTATAAGCTACATGAAGTAACCTTTGATTTTCAAAGATTATGGAAGATTTTTTTTTTTTTTTTTTTTTTTTTTTTTAATAATCTCTTAAAAATTCTGTCTGCCAAATAAAGATAAGATATTTTATTGAAAAGACATGTAATAGCATTTGCTTACATGGAAAATTGAAATACCATTGCTTCTAAATTCTAATACTACTAGCATTGTTATTTTGAGATACACGACTCAACTACACGAGGGCAGATTTGAGAGTCCTGACCTATTCTGCCAACGTGCTAATTGCATTAATTGTTTAGCTCGTAACTAAAGTTTACAATAACGTACTTAACTAATTGGGTAAAAGCCATATATTAGCAACGAACTTTCAAAAAAATTCAAATATAGGTAACAAATTCTGTTTATTACTAATCTAGTAATTAAAACCTGCTAATTTTGTACATTATAGTGCTTATTACCTGTTGAATATCCAATTAGATAAATATTTTTCTTAAAAATTCCACATGTGTAATTGTGTTTGTCTAATTATAACCCGACCCATACACTTTTAACCCTAAACCAAATAAACCCGGCCCAAGTTTTATTTAACCTAATCCACTCTCACCATAACAAAAAAAAAAAAATCACGCAGCCCTAATTTTTCCCCCAAATCGAAACCCTAATTGAAATCCCAACATGTCGTCAATCTACCTTGAAGATCGCTCATGTGAATGTGATTTACCCTTAATGGTTTTAACTTCATGGACACACACTAATCCATCAAGAAGGTTTCTTGTATGTCCTAACCGATACCAACCCGTCAAGAAGAAATGTGAATTCTGGGATTGGTATGATCCAGAGATTGATACGGATTGGTATAGGATGAATTTGTACCAGATGTACACTCTCTTGAATCCACAACAAAGGCGTCAATTGGGCGAAGAGGGCAACCGTCATTGGAGGATTGGAGAGCTTGAAGCTGCGTTGGGTCAAAAGAACAATGAATTGCAGAGAAGTTTGCAATCGTTGACTTTTTGGAAGTCAACCTTCTTTGCATTTGCTGTTTGTATGTGTTTGGTATTGGCAATGAAGTAGTAGATGTCTAGGCTATGTTATGTTAGGTTATTATGTATGTTAGGAAGATGAAGTAGGATGCCAATGGTGGATGTAATGTATTTTGGATGTATGAAACAGTTTGTTGAATGAAAATGGTATCTTTTGGTGATACAGATGATGTTTTTTTTTGTTGTTTACATGCTTCATGTGTTTGTTTTGGTTGTTTACATGCTTCATGAAAATGGTATCTTTTGGCAAGAGAGCAAGTGTTATAAACACATTTTGGTTTAAAGCTGATACAAACACTTTTGGTTGAAAATTTTGAACTTGCATCAGGTAGATGCTTTATGCACATGGCATTTACTGCATATCTACCTTACTGCACAATTCACATGCCAAAAGCACATGGCATTTACCCATGGCATAAATATGTACACATATAAAAGGGTAAGATTCTAAATACAAAGGATAAGACAAAAGCAAGCATTATACTGTGGTCACATATTAACAGTCAAAGGGACATCATAGATTAAAGTAGTCATAAGTCATTACAAGTGGGGAACACACCCATTGGTTGTCACAATCATGCTACCATCCCAAAAGATAAGTTAGTGTTTTACAACCATAGATCCATTCACTTACATATACCAAAAGATTACATATTGTTTCACATACTAAGTCTGCAAATAACATGAGACATCAAGGAGAAGCATCTGGACTGACATCAAATGCCTTGTCTGGGGTTGAACCTGTTCCTTTTGAATCAAACTTGAAATTCTTACCTTGCATGTTCCTAATTCTCTCTGATCTTCCCCTTTGTTTGTGATAGATCCTGGGCACATCAGTTGAAACAGGTCCAACCTTCATCTTTTTTTTCTTACTATTACCTGCAGTACTTGAACCTTCTTGTGCAGGTTGAACACTTGAAGATGGAGCTTGGACACTTGCAGATTGCAGATCTGAAGCTTGAACAACAGTTTCCATTGTTACAGATTCCTGGGTTTCCTGAATGAAGGTAAAATGTGCTCTGTCTCTATCATTAACATCAGGATCTTTATATGGGAACCTGAATTCACTGTAAGGATCCATCATAGCTTCCCATTCTTGCTCTTGCCTTTCCCTTTCAAGATCCATTCTAGCAAACATTCTTTCCTCTTCCAGTGATTGTTGAACAGCTGCTTCATCAAGTTTTTCTTGTTCTTCTTTTTCATATTGTTGCCTCATTTCTTCTTGCTCATCCAAAAGGCCTTGCATATACTCATCTTCCATGTTCCTCCTGATTTCTTCTTCATCCATGAACTACAAAAGACAATTGGAAAACATATGAAATTGCAATTTCAGATTTTGCTTAAATTAATAATAGTTACTAAGTTATTAAAACTTACCATATCTTCTGTGCTTACAGATCCTCTTCCTCTCCCAACACCTCCTCTTCCTCTGCTTACACCTCCTCTTCCTCTCCCAACAGATCCTCTCCCTCTCCTACCACCTCCTCTTCCTCTGCTCACACCACTCTCACTATCAATGCCACCACTCTCAACACCTCCTCTTCCACTCCCAACCCCTCTGCCAACACTTGGACCTCTGCCAACTCTAGAACCTCTACCACCTCTTGAAGCAGGTTGCAAACTAGGTTCTCCTCTTCTACCAGCAACTCTCCTAACAACTGGTGCCTTTGGTACAGGCTCTTTGTCACAACTAGTTTTGTTGTGACCAATTGTTTGACAATTTGAACACCTAATAACCCTTCCCCTTCTGCTCACTTGAGTGGTATTCTCATCAGCAGCCTGTATTCTTTTTTTCCTGGGTCTCCCTGGCATTTTCCTAATTATGGGTGGTAAAGGTGCCTCATTATTTGTTCTTGCCCAGAAAAGAGTGCCCAAAACTGGCCTAATGGAAAACTGATATGCTCTTGCCCACATTTCCTGGCTATAGTAATGATGGACTCCATCCTCTGGATCCCTACTTAAGTGCATGTACCCTGCAACTGCATGAATGCAGGGCACACCACTTAACTGCCATAACCTACAAGCACATGTCCTGTTAGTCAAATTCACTGCATAAGCTTGTGCTCCACTCCTAACTTCAAATTCATGATAACTGCTTGCAATTACATCCCAATGCCTGTTAATTAAAAGAATGTAAGTTAGTATTATTCAATAGTTAATGTAACAATAACTGAAAATAAAACTGTGGTAGTCAAAAATGGTACCTCTGCTCATCTATTAGAAAGTTAAGTCTTTTCCTAATTGATGGAGTGATTACATCTTCCAATTTAACTGCCAACTTGTTCATGGCTAACAACCTCTGCATGATATAAATCCTTATGTCCTCAAGCATAGTTATTATTGGCTTGGATCTCTGTAAGAGTATAGCCCTATGATAACTTTCTGACAGTCCATTCTCAAAAGCAGCACACTTCACATCCAAGTTGAAAAAAGCTCTAGACCATGAATTTGGATTTCTCTGTATCAGATATTCATATGCTTCATTGTCATGGAACTTCATATCATCCATCTTCCTATCAAACACTTGTTCCATTGTACTACATGCTGCATGCCAAAAGAGTCTTTGTAGTTCTAAACCACTGTACTTCTTTTTGAAATTTGCATACAAATGTCTGGTGCATTTCCTGTGTTCAGCATGAGGCATCAACTCTGCAATAGCATCCACTAGTCCCTACAATTGAGAAGAGAATATATTATGAACTAATCTACATCATCAAACTGTGGTCACATAAAACAATAAAAGTTACTTACTTTTTGAGCATCTGAAATCAGTGTTAATCCTCTTCCTTCTTGCAGGTTCAGATCATCATGCACAAGTGTCAAGAACCAAGCCCAGTTCTCTTTGTTTTCAACCTTAACAACAGCCCAAGCAATGGGATACATCTGATTGTTTGCATCCCTACCCATTGCTGTTAACAGCTCACCCCTACATGTGTGCTTCAAAAAGCAACCATCTAGCCCTATGATTCTCCTACAACCTTGCAACCATCCATCTTTCACTCCCTTAAAACAGATGTAAAACCTCTTAAAGTATGTATTCCCAGAAGAAGTCTCTTCCACATCAACTATGCAAGTAGATCCTGGATTGGAGTCTAACAATGCTTGTCTATAATCAAATAATCTCCCATAGTGTTCAATTAGTCCACCCTCATGGTTATACAGTGCCCTTTGTTTGGCTCTTCTACATTGACCAATGCTAACATCTATTAAAAACTTCTGTCTAATCTGGTCCTTCATCTTAATGTATGGAATGAAAGGGTCACTGATTATCTCTTTGGAAAAGTGGTATGCAATCCACTTGTAAGTGACAAGAGAACCAAGGTTGTAGTTCCTAGAACATTTGTGTTCTGAATGGAGTGTTTTGATTTGGAATGAGTGTTCAGTGCTCATCCATGAAGCCCATAATCTAAAAGTACACACTGGCCTCTTTATCCTATCATCACGTACTTTTTTCCTAGTCCAGTTAGGTGATTTGGGTGATTTGGGTGATCTATTGTTGGAAATAGGTGACTGACTTTTAGCATGTTCATGTTCTTTTTCACCCTCCCCAACAGTGCTACAACCCTCTCCCAATTTTGATTTGCTTCTTGTCATGATTGGTTGGCTAAAACTCACACTTTTCTTACCCACAGGAGAAGACTTGCCACCCTTAACAGACTTAGTAGACTTACTAGTACTTGCATTACCACACTTACCAGGTCCCTTACTAGTACTTGCATCAGTCCTAGCAGTNGACACGGCAATATCTTAGTCTGGGGGATTTTGGTATGTGCTTAAACACATACCTTTTCTTGACCAAATTAAGACCAAAAAGACCAAAAACCCGACCATAAATGCCAAATATCTATGTTTTTGTGTTTTTATACATGCAGGTAACAAAATACGAGAAAACGACAAAAACCGAGCCAAAATCACCAAAAACGAGCACGAGATATGGAATTAGTCAAAGGCCGGACCCGGGAATGCTTAAAAGTCAAAAGTCGAACTAAGCCCCTAAAGATTGAAGAAATGTCAAAAGAGACCCTTGGAAGAAAATTAAAGATATTTACAAAAATAGTCCCTGAGGTTTCAACATTGGCAAGATTGGTCTCTGGAAAAAGAATTTTGAAGAAAATACATACCAAGCCCTCAAGGAATCATGGAATGGCAAAAATAGCCCTTGGATGGATTTTCAACAAACAACATACTTGGTCCCTTGAAATTCAGAAATTACAACATTAGTCCTTATACATTTTTCTACCTAAAACCTAAAATTACAACTACTAAATCCTAAACACTTTATATACCAAACCGGACCCCTAATCCTATAATAAAACCAACCCATCACACTCCTTGACCCACTACACCCTACTTATCCTTACCAGGCCCAACCATCCCCAAGCCCACACTACCTCACAATTAACCCATGGCCCAGAAAACATAAATAATAAAATAACCCATACAAACCAAACCCGCGCCTTTTACCCTGTGTTACTGCTCACCTTCTTCCCCACTTCACCACACCTGGTAAAACCTATTTAACCTCGTACCTAGGATTCTAGAACTTGCCAAGTCAGAGATGGTCAGCAATTATCCTTCCACGTGACAATATTGAGGCATACTATTGGTGGGAATACCCTAGAATGTGAGCTAAGGTCCAGAAGGTTTGAGAATATGATTAAGGCAGTGGGAATTGATCCTGAGGATGAGGGGAAGCTTCTGGGAGCATCATAACCGACTTTGATAGCTATAAATAGGGTCCTCTTCCATGGTTGTAATCGTGTAGTTTCGAGGATAAAAATTAGTGCTTTACTTAATGTTTTCTAGCTAAGTTTTAATGTAATCCTGCTTCTCTTAATGTAATCTTTTTAAGTTTTAATAAAAGTTTTATTGTTCTTGTTACTTTTGTTTTAATCTAGTTTATGCAAGATTACTTTTAATTTAGAAGTTACTATAAAAGCTCTTTATTTCCTGTACCTTTAAGCTTTTTAAGTTAGTTTCAAGCTTTTAAATTAGAACATATTCAGCTTTTGTACAGTTTTCTACAAAAATAATAATAATAATAATAATAATAATAAAATAAAAAATAATAATAATAATTTGGGGTTTGGCAAAAATAAAAATACGTATGTTGTGCTTAATAGTAAAAATCCAATGCCAAAAAGGTTTTCTGCATCTTGCCGGTTCGCAGCCGATGTTGTAGACTTCCAATAAAAGGCGGAGGAAAATAACCAAGGTCATAATAGACTATCACATCTTGCCGGTTTGCAGCCGATGTTGTGATTGTTATAAAGGGCCGAGGTAAATACGTTTTGTGCTTATAATGTGAAAAAAATGCCAAACCTTGACTCCGGGGAGGTCCTAATAAAAGCTTCTGTCTCTGGACTCGTAGTTGAGTTGTTTCGGTCGCCAATAAAAGGGACACTCCCCAAAATCGTGTTAAATCAGAGACCTTGATGTGGACCTCATTCTTGTGGGCAACGGTTCTTGAGGGGAGGATTAGAAACTACTTAGTGTCCAAATTTCAAGCCTTTATCGGACTAATAAATAGAAAAACGAGGAAATTCAATTTCCCACCAAAAATAAAATAAATAGAGGAAAATAGGAATATGGGAGTAAGGAGTATTCACAAGTAACTTCCATGGATAATTTTAGCATCGATGCTTATGAAAGAACAATGATTTCGTTTTACGCTTAGTCTGGGGGGGACTTGTGAAAAATCAAGGACGACGAATTTTAACCGTTAGGTCGCTTCTCTATGAGTCGTGTTTCTACTCGATGATCCTCATAATTATCCTTAGGATAATGAAAGTCATCATACCGTCACCCGAATAAGGTTAGATTGTAAATATATAGATAACTAATAATAATAAGTAGGATAACCGGGGCATTCTTGGAATTTAAGATTTAGTAGTCTCTTTTGAACGTTTTGCTACTTTCAAAGTTAGTAGAAAGAGATGAGGAATTTTGATTTCAAAGATGTGAGCTCATAACATTGCGTGAGGACACAGCAATATCTTAGTCTGGGGGATTTTGGTATGTG
>LBNU01006688.1:71157-88815 GCA_014162995.1 Artemisia annua | reverse complement strand
GTTAAAATTGGTAGGTTTGTAGCAATGTCAAACTCTGCTAGGGAACTCAAATTTCTATGATCATAGTTAGATTTGGGGGGTCTGTAGATTTTGCATCAAGTTCAGTAATAGGGTAATATTCTAGGTACACCTAGCCACAATTAGATAAAACATTGCATGTAAGATAAGTAGTGCTCAGCATAAAATTTTGGGGGGGGGAAAAGTAATTAGTCTGCCTAAAAAAGCAACACTTAGGTGAAATCTGCTTAAACAGGCTGTTCTAGGGGTGTTTTCGTGGATCATTAGGTGTTGTTAAGGACTCAATTCTTGTTTCTGGGCTTAGTTTACCTAGCATGATTACCATAACATTTTCAGCATTTCTTAACAACATATACTAGTGTTAGAACATTGAGCTTACAATCTGTCCCAATCTGTTCGTTGATATAGATCATTGCTACACGGTAGCTATAACATTGGCTTAATTAGGGTAATCGGATTAATAATTAGGGGCCTTTTTGTAGTTTTTTAGGTCTCTGGTAGGTCAACTAAGTTTTGCCCCCACTAGGTTTTACTTTCTTAGCTGTTATCTAAGTGCTTATTTTAAGCTGTGGAAAGATAGGGCGTTAGACTGTTTCTAGGGAAATTGATTAGTGACTTATTAGCTTCTTTTCTGTGCTTTTCTTGCTAATTGTGCTTAATTAAGGTGCATTGAGGGGTCTGTGAAAAAGTGGGTGACTATATAAGTGCTTATTTGCTTATCAATGAGCATTATTTCCAAACTGTATTTGCTCCAAGTGCTGATTCAGGATCCAAATGTAATTTTTCTTATTTTTCCTAGTTTCCTTAATTTATTCTAAGATTTTCCATAAAAAATTTAGAATTTTCTAAGGTCATTGCTATTTATTTTAATTAATTTTAGTTTTTAATCACTTTTTTAATTAGTTTTAATTAAATAATTAAATAAAAATCCAAAAAAATTGTTCTCTGTTTTAAAGTAGTTTTTAATGTTTATATAATTTTAAAAAATAAATTACTTTTCAAAATTATTTTCCTTTTTGATTTAGTATTTTTGTAATAAATAATATAATATTAGTTCTTTAATTAAATAATAAAAATTATAAAAAACCAAAAAATAATATAGTTCTGTTGCAATTTAAATTACTTTTAGGTTATTTTTAAATTTCAAAATTATTTTTCCTTCTTTCTTAGTTAAATTTCTATTAGTATACATTAAATGTTAAAAGTATTTTTAATTAAATAATAATAATTAAATAAAAAGCAAACCAAATATTATTCTTTTCCTAAAATTTTATTTGTCTTCTAGTAAGTAGGAAATTTTTCATCCCCGTAGAATAAGGTAGCTTTAAATTCACTTTTTATCTTCGCGTTCGCGTTCTATTTTGTGTTTTATTACGTTTTAGCGTTTTAATTAAGATTTAGGTTACGTGCTTCTTCGTTTGGGTTGGTATTATTTTATTTCGTAAGTATCATTTTAGCTTTAGGGTGTCCCCTTAAACCCCCCCTTCACCATTCACTTCACCCAAAACTCTGATCCCGATCAATTACAACTCAAATTAACGCCTCAGTTGGAGAAACGACCCGAGGAACGCTAGATCACCGTCTACTTCGGGTAACGATCAAAGTCTATTATATAATGTATAGTTAATAGAGGTATCGATCAATGATCATTATTAGAAAGGGTGCTAATGGGTGTTTTACGATGTTTTCTACTACACAATGTGTGTGTGATTTTCATCAAGTTTTCAAGTGAAAAACTTGCCTATTTATAGCAAACACGTAAATAAAACCATGTTTCTTAACCTAGCAAAGGTAAAACAATGTTCTACAAAACCAGCTACTCATTTAGGTCATACAATTGGACAAGATTCTAACTTTAATGTTGACAAGGACAAGCACATTAAAAGGATAGTTCCAAAGTGTGTAAGGAACTTCATGGCAAGTCAAACACACAACGTATTCATGAATGCATGATTGTGACAAGACACATTTAACGATAACTTTCCCTATTCACTAATGCATGATGTGACAAGAACACATTTAAAAGGAATCTTCCAAAATGTGTAAGAACTTCTTGGGCAGAACGTCAAACACAAGCAAATGTCAGCATCTAGTAAAGATGATATTTTGACCCAAAGGTAACTTTCAAATATGAATTTTCATTTTATGCAAATACATTTAGACAAATGTATAATACTAACTTAAAACAGATAGGTTTACTCTGTATATTGAAAGAATATATTAGCTGCATATAAATATATAGTAATTTACTAAAAATGTTATATGTACTTATGTTGTTATAAAGACATTTATATATATGTAAACTTTTACTATATTATCTAACCCTATGTGACACTTTTCTATTTGACCCCTAAAGTGCACTTTGGACACTTAAAACCACTAAAGACCCTAAAAGTATTTTAGTCATTCTTAATGGTTCGTCTAAGGGGTTTGATCATAATGCTACATAACAAACATGTACGAACCTGTGTTGTAGCATACGATGACTCGAGACGTTGAGAGGTGTTGAATGTTTGTTGAGACAAAATATGATTACAAGTAACTTGTACATTTTACGTTATGTATCAAGTTATACGTTTGTCATCAATCAAAACAAACGAGACCGTATAGATTAAATATCGTAATATTTGCACTAACAATTCGTATGTTTTTTTACGTTTTAGTCCGTTTTTACGTTTTTTCCGTTTTACTCTGTTTTTTTTTACTTTTTCATTGTTTTCTTACGTTTTTGTCCGGTTTTTTACGTTTTCATTCATTTTTTACAATTTCGTCCATTTTTTACGTTTTACTTCTTTTTTTTTTACGTTTTCATCCGTTGTTTTTACGTTTTGTATGTTTTTTCTATTTTCATACGTTTTTTTACGTTTTCATCTGCTTTTTTATGTTTTCATCCGTACGAAAACGTAAAAAGCCAGAAGAAAACGTAAAAATTAGCCAAAAACGTAAAAAAGACAGAGTAAAACTTAAAAAATGGACGAAAACGTAAGAGAACGGATTAAAACGTAAAAAAAGGACGAAGATGTAAAAAAGCGAACGAAAACTTAAAAAATTGACGAAAACGTAAAAAACGGACGAAAACATAAAAAACAAAGTAAAACATAAAAAAACTAGACAAAAACGTAAAAAAATGAACGAAAACGTAAATAAAAAAGACGAAGTAGTAAAAAACGGAGTAAAACGTAAAAAATGGACGAAAACGTAAGAAAATGAACGAAAACGTAAGAATACGGACTAAAAAGTAAAAAAACGGACGAAAACGTAAAAACCAGAGTAATACGTAAAAGAAAAACGACGAAAAAGTAAAATTATTTTTACGTATTTTTACACATATAACTTTTTTATATCGATCACGTATAAAAAGGTGGCCCGAGTTGCAAAATTGTATCAATCACGTATAAAAGTGTGGTCCGAGTTGCAAATTTTTATTGATAACGTATAAAAATGTGCATCTCGATCACGTTTAAAAGTGATTGGATAAGAACGTGTAATAAAAATTCTCTTGAAATGACGACATGAGTAAATTATTAGAGCCCCAGGGGCCTTTTATGTAATTGACTCAAGGACTAATGGTATAATTGTTTAGAGTCACAGATACGTTTTATGTAATTAACTCTTGATTAGATCATGTCACATCAGATTTATGGCTACAATAGCAAAATTAAAAAAGTATTTTAATCCTTTAGAGTTTACACATTGAAGAAGCCAACCTAAAAAGAAATTAACTTTAACACATTGAGTAATTATTTAGAGTTTACGTGTACTGGGAACATGGCCAACTCAATTGTTTGGCTTTCAAAATCAACCTCAATATAGCATTTCCCCTCCGAAGATAGAAAAATGTCAAGCCATTTGTCACTGGCATTTTGTTTGGTATAAAACTCGTCAAACACAACCACAGGCTTCACCTATATATCGAAAGAAAACCGATAAATGCAACGATATCCATAATGGATCTCCAAAATGAAAAAAAGCAGCCATACTATCTCACTTGGAGGTGAAAAGAAGGATAAGGTTCAAGCATACTCCACAAATCTGCCTCAATATTGTTTCAAGCATACTCGCGTTAAATCGGTCAGAGATTTCCTTGGACGTTGATAGATCATCAATCTGGACGCAAGAAAGTACAAAAGTTTAATAATGATCAGACATTTTGATACACTTTCGAAAAAAGAAAAAAAAAAGACGTTTTTTTTTTCACGTTTTTCGTCTTTTTTTTTTCTTTTTTCTTCATTGTTAAAACTTGCATAAGAAATCACATGTGATTAGACACTAATTTGAATATTTTAATAATATCAAATGTGATATTAGTGTTAAATCACATATGATATGTAATATCACAATATCATATGTGATTTAACACTAATATCACATGTGCTATTATTAGAATAATCAAATTAGTGTTGATCACATATGATTTTTTCATACAAATTTGAGTAACGAAAAAAAATATATATATGAAAAAAAANTTTTTTTTTTTTTTTTTTTTTTTTTTTTTTTTTTAGTCTCATCTATTAAAACAAATAAAGAAGAATGGTGAAGATTGATTTGTAAAAATTATCTTTAATCTAAGATATATCATAAACATTCTTGCATCTAGCATAATTATTACCAACTACTCACATATTTACATAAAATTCTCTAATTAAAGTCTAAACAACTACGTGGGCTTGAACTTGATAAATATAATAAGTAGTGCAATACTGCAATCTTGTTGCTTTAGCCCAAATTAAGTTAATTCAATGCAAAAACCTCATAGTCGGTCACACCAAATTACCGCCTTATTCATTCATTTATATACACCCGACGTACCATTATTCATTCGTTCGTTCACACTTGTATTTTCTTGATCCCTAACTTTTTTCACGATTCAAAACCCTAGTCGATCAGCAAATTAAATAGCTGAGATAGAGAAACAGGCAAAGAATATGTTATCTCTTGATACCTACCTTTTTCACGATTTTCATTCCAGGCCAGATTGGTATGTGAGGGCAATATCAGCTGCAAGCCTTTATAAACGTGTGAATCATATGCATGTAAACTCAGAGGACATAAACGGAACTGGGTACACATACATTATGCCAATGAATATCTTGAAGAAATTCATACGCATTGCCGACTTAAGAAGTCAGATTTGTGGCTACTTGTATGGTAAAAGTTCTCCTGACAATCCTCAAGTGAAAGAAATACGTTGCATCGCCATGCCGCCACAGTGGGGTGACTCTCAAGAAGTGCATCTTCCATCAGCTCTCCCTGAACATCATGACTTCCTTAATGATCTTGAACCATTGGGATGGATGCACACTCAACCAAACGAGCTCCCTCAGCCATCACCGCAGGACCTTACCTTCCATGCTCGGATTTTGGAAAACAACAAGCAATGGGATAGAGAGAAATCAATCATACTTACTTGCAGTTTCACTTCGGGTTCGTGTTCATTGACTGCATATAAGCTTACCCCATGCGGGTATGAATGGGGCCGTGCTAACAATGATAATGGAAGCAATCCTCATGGGTATCTTCCTCGGTTTCTATATGAAAAGGTCCCCATGCGTGTAAGTGACCGTTTCCTCGGTTTCTTTATGGTTCCTGATAACGGTCCTTGGAACTACTATTACATGGAATTCGAGGAAGTGAATCATATAAGAGACATGAAGTACGGAATGAAGCTAGGAACTCCACCAGAATATTATCATGAAGATCACAGGCCAAAACATTTCTTGGAGTTTACCAATCCGGAAGAAGGTGATCATATGGCATCGGGAGATCAGGAAGACACATTCTCTTAAACAAATATGATATTCTTGATCAAGTTGGTGTAAATCGTTCATCTTGATGATCTAATTAAGTGATCTTACTCTGCTTGTAAACGCCAGGCTTATCTCATAAGATATTGTCTGTTAAATTTATTGCATTGTTGTCTGTTAAATGACTAAAATCAAAGAAAAAACATATTTTATGTATTATTAACCCCATATTTTATATAATTAAATCTATTGCATTGTTTTACTTATTACATTTTTACTATTAGTATGTTGCTAATTAAATCATATCGTTGTGTTTAGGGTTGGAGGAATCTATTGATATGTTATGGTTATTAGTTGTACAGTTGTATATAATAGCATATGAATGGGGCCGTGCCTGTTTCTTAGTTTTCATATTAACAAAATCATGTTTGCATGATGGTACAGATTTTTACACCAAAAATATAGATGACAGATGGAATGTTTGATAGTACTTGTGGCTGAGATGAGTCTGATTTTGTGGAGGTTGGAGAGGATACCAGACCACCCAACCCTCAGATTCTGATATCAGACCACCCATTATTTGGATTGAAGATACCAGACCACCCAATCCTCAGAATATATGGAATGAATGGTCTGATTCTGATGCCCCAACTCCAAATGTGAGATCATGCAGTCTTAAGAGTTTTCACACTTTTGGAACTTAAGAAAGCCACTAAAAATTTTAAAGTGTCGTCCAAGATCACTGATAGTGGATTTGGGAGTGTGCATATTGGCATAATCAAGAGTTTGGAGCATCATTTTGATGATATTCATGTGGCTGAATAGCTAGAGGGTTAAAAGAGGCCAAGAAGCAAGTCTTTCTTAAACTTTCTATATATAGATCCTTTTAAAATTACTATGATCTTATGTTTTCGGATGACAAGGTGGACACAAGGAGTGGGAGTCAAAAGTGAAAGTTGTTGGAGAGATTAAGCATCAAAACCTTGTGAAGCTAATTGGATACTGAAATGAAGATGATGATTGTGAAAGCGACTGCTTTTTGGTGTATGAATATATGCCTAATAAAAGCTTGGATGGTCATATATCGGCTCTCTCTTGGGCTATGAGACTAATAATAGCCCAAGACGCTGCTACTGGTTTGGCATACCTACAGGAGGGTATGCATAGTCAGGTGCTCAAATATATTTCTATTTTTAATCTTATACTTAGATAACATAATCTAACATTAATGTAACCTAAGTTGCAGATCATCTTTAGAGACTTCAAACCCTCTAATATTCTTCTAGACAGCCAAATGAATGCTAATGCTTACGAACTTTGGACTTGCTAGGGAAGGTCCTCAAGATGGATCGGCCCATGTCTCAACAACATCAGTATGTTCATTTCAAACACTTTTTCTTTCTATTTGCTAATACATCATTGATATCGTTAGAACAAACATGCAACTAAACCTGTGATATACTTAGGTACCTCCTAGAAACAAATGCATATTTAGCTCCAGAATATATCTATACGGGACGTTTATCATCCAAGATCGACGTATGGAGCTATGGTATCTTTCTAGAGGAGCTGATCACAGGTAGAGTGCGTACATTTGTCCAAGAAAACGCTAGGAGCATCAATGTATTCGTGAGATGGCCGGGTATGCGGCTATCCAGTTGTAGGAAAGATGTCAAAGATAATAGCTGACCCAAGACTTGAAGGAAAGTATTCTGAGAAGTCAACAGAAAAAGGTAGCTGAGATAGCCAAGAAGTGTTTGGCCAATGATCCAAAGTTGAGGCCGAATATGAGTGAAGTCCTGAAAGTGGTGAAAGAGGCTTTAGAATTGGAGATGTTGAATCAACAACTGCCAGATGCTGGCAAGACTTGACACCATTGTATGGTATGTTGAAAGTGAAGACTACTTTTAAAGACTCCCTATTTTCGGTTTAACTATTGGTTGACTTATCAAAACTGGTATATGTAATTCGTTTGAGAAATATTCAGGCTCAGTGCTCGAAAAAACAGTGTGAGTTGTGTGTATACTTTATATTGACATTGTTTAATCACACATAGTTTTGTTGATAACTTTCGACATTGTTGGTAATTAGCCAACAATCTGGAAGAACTAGTATGCATAACTCAACATGTAAACACAATACACACACAAGAAACTGCTAAGAGTGTTGACAGGAAGTATATAGATTACACAACCACAATAGACATATACGAACTAATTACATTTTTGTTCTAAACAATATGAAAGATACTCGATAAATCAATTAAGCATACCCATTATTATCATCTTTGTATGTATGTTATATTATGTCTCATTTCACAGTGACATTTTTATTCTAATATATATGTTTGTAAGATGATACTTATGTTGATGTCGTAACTATTTTTTGCATAACATTTGAAACTTAGGATCAAATAAGAAAAAATCTTAAAATGAGAATGATGAGAACTAACTATAACCACACATTAGAGATGCATCGATTTGAATTAGATGCATCCCTAATCTTTTAGATGCATCATAATATATTTTTCTAGCTAAAAATTATATGCATATACATATATAAGATGCATTTTTGCAAGTTAGGCAAATCCTATGTATTTTCGTCATCTGCGGGTCAAATTTATTGCAAGTACTACTATGCATTGTTTTTACTTCAAAATCACTTTCGAAACTAGTTGGGATACATCTAAATGAATAAAGATGCATTTAATTTAGTCGACGCATCTTAAGTATTTGGTTATAGTTATTCTCATCCTTCTCATTATACGTTTTCTTTTCATTGGATCCCTACCCTAACATTTGATAGTAAAGGAGTATATTAAATTGCAGCGTATCCGTAGCCGCAACATGCAAGTACCGACTATTTATTATAACCAATTTAGCACTATTGGGGAATAAACTAATCACTATTTTTATATGCGGAAGCGGAACTAACATAGTAATAATAGATAGGTCAATTCTAGTGATAACCACTAACATTTTTCTTTTGTTTTTCAAAATATAATTTTAAAGATATTATAATATGCAAGTGAAGTGATACGCGGATGAGCCGCGAGTGCTACGCGGTTTATGAAGACTTTCCATAGGTAAACTTTCTTTGCACATGTTTAATCCATAATAATTCTTGTTTACAGTATTAAAAATGTCTTCAATAATAAGAAGCCACATAGTATGAAAACAATGTTGACAATGATAAGCAAGCACACGTTTATTAGGCCCAAACCATTTTAAAGTTGTCACATCAACATTTTAAAGAAAAAGAGCTTTATCTCATTTGAGATTGTGCGAGATGGTTCAAATACCAGGAATTAATCAGTTAAAAGATCAAAAATTATAGTTAAAAAAAAAAAAAAAAAAAAAAAAAAAAAAAAAAAAACAAAATAAAAAACAAATAAAATAAAAAAAAAAAAAAAAAAAAAAAAAAAAAAACCCTTACGAACTTACATACCGTAACTTGAAAAAGCTGAAAACAAGCTCATCAGCCGAAAAAAAATAAGCTTATAAGATATGTCAAAACAGATATTAGTACCTTGAACATGACAAACTGCATCATCTAGTACCCTAAAATTTTTAAAAGTGCATAACAGTGTCTTAAACTTATCAAAATGAAATTTCTACTATTCTATACCAATTAACTCAATATTAATTGTTTTTCGTCTAAAAATCAATATAGTAAAGTCTTTTATAATCAATAATTTAGGGTACGTTTGGTTTATACGTAAGTTAGAATATGATTTGTATTTGATGAAGATTTTATAAGAGAGAAATTATATTTGTTTATATAGATTTTATAACAAGTTTTAAATAAAAAAATAATATTTAAGTAATTAATTAGTTAAGCATGTGAGGGAGAAAAGAAAAAGACCAACTGATTTAGAGTAAAACACATAATTTTGAAAATATTCTGAAAACCCATAGGCCCCGTTTGATTCGATTTAATCTAGAGTAATTGGATGTAATTCTAATCTGATTACATTATGTAGACTGTTTGATTTGCAGAATGATTGTAATTGTAATTTAGATTACATTACATAGGTCGTTTGGTTTACAATGTAATTGTAATTCAATAACTCCCATTATATCAAGTGAGGAAATTCAGATTATATAGCAAGTTGGATAGAAAGTTTTGAATTACAGGTGTAATTCATAATTTTATAATTTAAAGTATTATTATTATATTATATTATATTATTATTATTATTATTATTATTATTATTATTATTATTATTATTATTATTATTATTATTATTATTATTATTATTAATGTTGTTGTTGTTATAATTGTTATTATTTTGTTTTAATTATTTAGTTATTTAATTATTATTATTAATTTATTGTTATTTAATTAAATGATTTTTTATTTAATAATTAATTAACTTTTATTAAATTTTAGTTATCTATTATTATTATTATTATTATTATTATTATTATTATTATTATTGATTTATATTATTTATTTTAAATAGTTTATTATTATTTAATAATTAATTAATTTTTATTATATTTTAATTATCTATTATTATTATTATTATTTTAAATTACAATTACAGCACATTAACACTAATTAAAATTACAATTACAATTACAACTTAGACAGATTAAAATTCATCCAAACTGTATTCAGATTACATTATAGTTTTTTTGACAGATTACAATTCGTTAAAACAGTTTACAACCCAAATGGGCCCTTAGTTAGGGGTTTTTAAAAGTTGAACCCAATCAAACAAACACGAGTTATCAGGCTTAACCCAAAACTTCCTTATAAACCTTCAAACCGAAGGTACCTTTAGAGTATAGGGTAGTATTAATTAGAACTATTTTATGCTCTTAAAAGTTCATGATTCTGAATGATGCAGGTGTGTTTTCGAGTTTGGTTTGTAAAAGAAAAGAAGAGGAGAGAAAGAGAAGAAAAGAAAAGAAGAGAATCAACTTATCTTCACTTCTTTTCTTTCCTCTTCCTCCCAAAAGTGCGAGGAAGATTTTGAACTAAAAAATAATCGGATCTTCCTTCCCTTTCTTCCATCTTCTTTTCTTTTCTTCGAAAATCTTAAGAACACATTGTTTTTTCAGTTTCTTTCAATTTCTTTAAAAAAAAAAAAAAAAAAAAAAAAAAAAACGCTTTAAAGTAGAAGATAACAATGTAAACCCAAAAATAATCTTTTTCCATGTTTTAATCCGATGGAAGATTCGAATCCCGCGTCCTCTAACATAAACCAACACTATAAAAAACACAACAAAGTCTCCCCGATAGTTATTTTGTCTTCTAACCAATTTAATACGAGTATATGTCCACCAACTAGAATAGTAATAAATTCATAATCTTGCTACATTGTCGTTTACTTTTGTTTCTTATTATTTTCACTAAAGTAGATCATGGTCTTTCTGGGTTAATAGGTACTCACCAGCTTCTCATCTTTTTTTAGTTTCCATTTATAATAGGCTTTTTGTAGAATTATTTGTCTTGTAATGAGTAATATTGGGTCATATACTGTTTTAGTAAATTTTCATCTAGTTGGATTATATGTTTGACTTATTTTAGTATTTGTGAAGTAGTATTGCTAATTATAGATAGTCAAGAAAAAGGGCAAATTTACTGACTAGTTTAAGAAAAGTATATATAGAATATGTTTCTTTATTTGGAAAGATTTCAGTTACTTGGATTTGTAATTTTTGTTGCTTTTCTGATCTTTTTAAGGGGTGTTTGTTTCGGCTTATACAGCCGGCTCATGGCTTATTTGGTTTTGGGTTTATGTTTCATAAACTCACTTTTTGTGGCTTATTTTGAAGCTTTTCGGCTTATATGAGTTTATTATGTTTCATATGCTCACTTTTTGTGGCTTATTTTGAAACCTTTCGGCTTTAATGGTTGCCACTACCCTCACTTTTTGTGGCTTATTTTGAAACTTTTCGGCTTATATAAGTTCATGTGTCGGAAGTTTCAAAATTTGGGAGAATTGCATAAAAAATACTTTCTTGAAGCTATTCCATAGAAAACTAATGATTTCGTTTAAGGGGTCATATTTGAAGTGGGTGAAATGATGAGATGGTCCCTGAATAAATAGACAATGGAAGAAATTATTTTAATGGATGATACTTAAGTTTATCCTTTTCTTGCTGTGATCAGTTGCATATTTGGTATTTAAATTTCGTACAGACTCACAGTTTGTTGCCTGGATTTGTGACCTGTAGACGTTTTCAAGAATTACCCACAAGCTAATTTTTGACATTATCTCTTGAGTTTGAAAATACATTTATTAGTTACCTAGTGTATTACCTTGGATGAGGTTCTCAGTCTTAAAACATATGTTCTCCAATTTCAACGATAAGTTTTTTAGATATTGGTATCTAGACATGAATCCTAATGTCCTCGATTGCCCTTGTGATTATTGAGTTTGTAGTTAATTGCTTACTTACAGCCATTATTGTAGATATGGATAGACGGTGAACAAAAGTCCAGGGAGGGTATACATATTTCTCTCATGCCATTCAACGGTTAAAAGAATGGTTTTCCGTGCCCGATTTTTCTCATTTGTACAAGCGATACAAGCAAACACATCAAAGTATTTTACTTCGTTTTCAAGTTTTAATTTGAGACGATCTGGGAACGTAGCCAGTTCTCAGAACGCTGCCATATGTGATCCCCGAGTTTACAAGCAATCTCAGGGCTTTCACATTTGCTGAGCTTAGTGCAGCCACTGGAAATTTTGGCAAGTCTATTGGTGAGGGTGGATTTGGGCATGTATATAAGGGAATCATCCAGAGCTTAGATAATCCGTGTACGGATATTCATGTGGCCGTGAAGCGAGGTAAAAGAGGAAAACAAGTAAGTCATCCTTTAATTTTCCTTACAAAAGACACGATATTCTATTTCAGCTAAACTGCTCAATTTGTACCATAAGTGTGTGCAGTTGTAATTGCTTGTTAAGTGATTATTAGCTTATTGCGTTTTTTTCCCTTAAATTCCAAACACTTAACTAAAAATTGTATATCTGAATAATATAGAAGGAATACATACACTAAATAAGCAATCCCAAACACCCCCTAAACTACTTTCCTGCTTATCTCAGTTTTGAATAAGCAATCCAAGTTTCTTATTCAAACAACTTAATTCACTTACAATACAACTAATCAAATAAACAACCTACAATTCTAATAAGCGATCCCCAAACACCCTCAAAACAGCTTATAAGCACTTGAGCAGTTTTAATTAGCAAGTCCAAAGACCCCTTAAAATGGGAAATGGTTACTTTTGTAATGATTACTATATAAATGCTTCAACTTGTTTTGTTAATTCCTAAGCTAGTAATGTTGCAATTTTGTGAGACCGGGACATCCCAAAAAGTAAAATGTTGTCGTATATCACATATGGGATTGTTGTGGGTCACTAATAACTCCCACCACGATTTTAAGTTATTAAGTCATTTTACCATTGTGGGTTTGGGATGCTAAGTTAGCTTAAAATGGTATCCGGTAAATGCCCAATAAATAGAAGCTTTTGCCTGACAGGAACAGAGACAGTGGGTAACAGAAGTGAAAGTTCTTGGGGAGACTAAACATCCAAACCTTGTCGAACTAATTGGCTACTGTAACGAAAATAATGGAAGTGAAAGCAACTCGCTTTTGGTGTATGAGTACATGCCGAATGGAAGCTTAGATAATCATTTATATTCAGTTACACCTCCCTCATGGGTCACCAGACTAAGGATAGCCAAAGATGCTGCTACTGGTTTAACATACTTACACGACCATAAGGTATATATCAAGTTTCTTAGCTATATTTTATACGGTATAATGCAATAATGAACAATAACTAAATATTGCATATGTTGCAGATCATCTTTAGAGATTTGAAACCATCAAATATTCTTCTCGACAGACAAATGAATGCTAAGCTTTCTGACTTCGGATTTGCTAGGGACGTTACTCCTGATGGACGGAGTCATGTCTCAACAATGGTATGTTCATTCGAGTATTTTTAGCAAGTTAACAAAAATGGTCCCTGTATGCAAAAAAAATACGGAATTAGTCCCTCACATATATGGTCCCAAGAGATATTGTTTGCTTTCATATTTGGTCCCTCACCCATCTACCCTTGCTCCTTTTGAGGAACCAAAAGCAAACTTGACATACTTGAGGCACCGTATGTAAAATGAAACGTTATCAAGATGGTATAATTTGAGCATTTTAGGTAGAATATGAATACCATTTCTTTATATGAAAACGTAATCTATATTGGCGAGTGGCCGATCTTGTAATTTTGTGCAAATCATAGGGTCCATTTGTTGTCTGTGTTCTAACTGTCTTGAAAATAAACATAGGTGGTAGGAACAAAAGGATATGCAGCTCCAGAATATGTCCAAACGGGGCGTCTGACATCCAGTTGTGACGTTTGGAGTTATGGCATCTTTCTTAGGGAGCTGATCACAGGTCAACGCCCACTTGACCGGAATACCCGCGAGAACAATCCTGAATTCATGAGATGGGTATGCTGCTATGCAGGTCCGGGACTGTCAAATCTAGAAGTTGACTCAAGGCTTTATGGGAGCTACTCTGAGAAGTCAAAGCAGAAGATGTTTTCCATAGTCGACAAGTGTTTGGTCAAGAACCCAAAGTTGAGGCCAACGATGAGGGAGGTACTGGATATGGTTAACGATGCTATAGCATTGGAAAATCAACAACCATTGAATGGTGGCCGGACTTAATAACTCGGGTGTCCTGAAGATCTCCGATATGTAATTTAAAGGTTTTTTTTAGTGGACTCTCGGCACTTCACCACTGCATAATTGTGCTAAGGTTGTGTCGAATATTCTTTTGACTTGTCAATATTGGTCTGTGTAAATTATTTGAGGACATTTGTGTATGTGAGCCATATATAGAAATCTAATGTTTATAGAGACGTTTTTTTTTTGCCAATTTGGGATAAAGATTAAATCCATAAATAGCTATGTTCTTTTGAGTTTTGATGCATATTTTTCAAGGATTTCATTTCATAAGTGAAGGTTTCTTAGACTAGCCCAGCGGGAAACTTCCAAGAGAGGGAGAGCTGCTTTCGCTTCGGTAATTCGCTAAGGAGAACGGGGTATCTTCTTTAAAGATGGGATGAGTCTATGTCGGTAGATGGTGTGAAGACACTTCCTGATGTCGAATTCCAAAAACCATTGAGATGGCAACTAGCTGACTTCTTTTTGTCACTCGTACATTTTTTTCGACGGCAATAGGTATATTAAAAACTAGCAAGAAGCTGAAAAATTACGAAGGATTGCATGGCCAATCTGTCCAACTAAACTTTCCTCCCTCTATAATTTAACCAAGTAAAAGAAAATAAACGAATGAAATAAGAAATATCACATTTCCTTGTGAGAGTTAAACGTGACATTATTTTGATACTTCCAAATGACCCAGAACATAGAAGCAACGATAACATACATACGATCTTTCTTAACGTTTGCGCCCGGCATATTGTCAAACCAAGATATCCAATCGGTGTACGAAGGCATCGACAAATCAGAAATGTTAATCAATCTCCAAGCATTTGAGGCAACTTCGCAAGAGAAGAATACGCGATCATTGATTCGACATTATTATTGCAAAACGGACAAAGAATAGAGTCAAATTCTAAACCATGCTTGATTGAAGATATTGCACTAGAAAGGGATAGTCACTTCTGAAGATTGAAAGAGAGATAATCCCAGTTCGATTTTCTTGTTGCACTTCTTCGAGTTAATGACGGATAGCCCGCTAGAAATTGCTTTTCATCGCCCGGAAGGAAGTTACTATCTAATAGCTCACCCTATTGAAGTACAAAAGGTGTACTCTTGACTAAGAAATGGGTTTGCGCTGGAAGTTAGTGATGAGGNCGATATGTAATTTAAAGGTTTTTTTTAGTGGACTCTCGGCACTTCACCACTGCATAATTGTGCTAAGGTTGTGTCGAATATTCTTTTGACTTGTCAATATTGGTCTGTGTAAATTATTTGAGGACATTTGTGTATGTGAGCCATATATAGAAATCTAATGTTTATAGAGACGTTTTTTTTTTGCCAATTTGGGATAAAGATTAAATCCATAAATAGCTATGTTCTTTTGAGTTTTGATGCATATTTTTCAAGGATTTCATTTCATAAGTGAAGGTTTCTTAGACTAGCCCAGCGGGAAACTTCCAAGAGAGGGAGAGCTGCTTTCGCTTCGGTAATTCGCTAAGGAGAACGGGGTATCTTCTTTAAAGATGGGATGAGTCTATGTCGGTAGATGGTGTGAAGACACTTCCTGATGTCGAATTCCAAAAACCATTGAGATGGCAACTAGCTGACTTCTTTTTGTCACTCGTACATTTTTTTCGACGGCAATAGGTATATTAAAAACTAGCAAGAAGCTGAAAAATTACGAAGGATTGCATGGCCAATCTGTCCAACTAAACTTTCCTCCCTCTATAATTTAACCAAGTAAAAGAAAATAAACGAATGAAATAAGAAATATCACATTTCCTTGTGAGAGTTAAACGTGACATTATTTTGATACTTCCAAATGACCCAGAACATAGAAGCAACGATAACATACATACGATCTTTCTTAACGTTTGCGCCCGGCATATTGTCAAACCAAGATATCCAATCGGTGTACGAAGGCATCGACAAATCAGAAATGTTAATCAATCTCCAAGCATTTGAGGCAACTTCGCAAGAGAAGAATACGCGATCATTGATTCGACATTATTATTGCAAAACGGACAAAGAATAGAGTCAAATTCTAAACCATGCTTGATTGAAGATATTGCACTAGAAAGGGATAGTCACTTCTGAAGATTGAAAGAGAGATAATCCCAGTTCGATTTTCTTGTTGCACTTCTTCGAGTTAATTACGGATAGCCCGCTAGAAATTGCTTTTCATCGCCCGGAAGGAAGTTACTATCTAATAGCTCACCCTATTGAAGTACAAAAGGTGTACTCTTGACTAAGAAATGGGTTTGCGCTGGAAGTTAGTGATGAGGTTTTTCGAGGGAAGTAGGCCTATTTTTTATGCGTGGGAAGGGCTTAGGGCCGGTTTCTTTTTATTTCTAGATTAAGTGAGTTATAAATATTGTGGGGTCCATGTATGTTAGAGCCTTTAGTTGGGGAATAATGAGCTTTTCATTGCCTTAGTGGTATAGATGATTTGACAAAGAAAAAACATTAATATATTGTTTGACCCCCTTTTTAGAAAAAATATATTGTTTGAGCCCATCATGTTAGCACTGAGAAAAAGAAACGCCCCCTTACTCTACTAGTGGCTCGGTTTAGTCTCGCTCCTTTTCCGTACTATTCCTCCCCGTTAAAAGAAGAGCGATTGAGAATCTCGAAAATCTTTATGGACGTATGTCTTCGCAGGGTGATTTGAAAAGCAACGCTTGGGATGATTTTAAGCGCAACGTAGTCCCTTTGGCTATTTAATCGTGTGGTTTCTGGAATCCTCGCATGATGTTGCTTCAACACGAGTAATATCCTCTTGAAACCAAGGTTATAGTTTTTGTTTTTCAATTGGATTATGAAAAAGTCAACCTGCCTTTGGATCACGAAAAAGTCAACCTGGTTTTGGATCACGAAAAAGTCAACATGGTTTTGGACAGTCAAATATACGTAGTATGTTTTTATAGAAAATTAGAAACATTAGTATCCTTGTCTTACCCTAACCCAACCTCCTTTTTTTATTTTTATTTTTATTTTTTTTTATCGTATAAAACAAGAATCGAGTTATTTTAGAAACCAAAGATTCCTCACATACCAAGGGACTCATCCCCACCATCCATCTTCCCTCCCTCTTTATTTGATCTAATGTTTGAGATTAAAAGCATTTTAATATTTCACCCATTTTTTATAATTTAAATATATCTTAAACCGTTAATCGTTAAGCGGAAATAATTA
>LBNU01006688.1:32651-70746 GCA_014162995.1 Artemisia annua | reverse complement strand
ATATCACATGTGATATATCACATGTGATATTACATATCACATGTGATATATGTAATATCACATGTGATATATCACATGTGATATTAGTGTAATATCACATGTGATGTGTAATATCACATGTGATATTAGTGTAATATCACATGTGATATGTAGTATCACATGTGACACATGTGATACTACATATCACATGTGATATGTAGTATCACATGTGATGTTTTTTTCGGCCAGGAAAAAAAATGTGAAAAAAACGAAAAAAAAAAATTGTCGAAAGTATATCAAATTGTCTGTCTATAGAAAGATAATTAAATGCTCGTCGTAACGGTATATTTTTTTTCGTTTAATGATTAACGGTTTGAAAGATATTAATATTTGAAAAAAAAAGGATGAAAGTGGGTTTTTTAAATTGTTGGGATTAATCTCATCCATTAGATCAAATAAAGATGGAGGGAAGATGGATGGTGGAGATTAGTCCCTTTGTATGTAAATAAAGTTTTGTCCTCAAATGATCTTAACTCATAAAACAATGCCCCACAAGCACTTGTTAGACAATTCCTTTAGAATATCATCATATTGTTATTAAATATTTACAATATTTTTAATATTACACTTATTTATTTATTTGTTAATAATAACCATCTCACAATGTACACATCTCAATATATCTCATATATCAGTATTATAAACATGCAAATTTATCTCACAATATATACATCTCAATCTATCATATATCATAACAGTATTATAAACATGCAAATTTTGTTGAAGTTTGTAATTTAGTTGGTCAATTGAGTTGTTTGATTGGAGTCAACGCAAAATTCGTAAAAAGTAGTAATAGAAAACCAAAAATGTAAGTGCGTTAAACTTAAAAAGTGAGTAATGTGTTATGCCTAAAATACCTCTTAATCTTAATAGTTTTAAGTACTCGTATTGAATTTTTGTTTTGTATACTACCAAAAATAGTTTACTTAAGTTTACAAAAATTGTCATATGTTGCTTGTCTTATCTTGTTAGAACGATACACGATTAGAAAAGTTAATTTCATTTGCAGTTTCACAATATTTTTATACGTTCTTTGATGCATTTTAAAAATTGTTGTTTTAGTTGTATCATCGTATCTTAGTATCTTACACTAAACACTTAACTAAAATATCACAACTATAATCGTATTTCGTTATAAATTCCGTCGTTGTACATAAGTTTCGACTAGTAATGTTTTACCAATAAAAGGCAACACAATAATTATTAATTACTACGTACAATTTAATCCACAAACTCTCTCCACTCTCATTTACTCCATACATAAATACGTACACACAAATTGACGCTACTATACACCATCGTCGCTATACGTATACGTAAGTATTTTCTAGTTTCTTAATAGCTTATTGTAATTGCTCTCACAAATTAATAATCAAAATTCTAAAACTTAATAACAAATAGCTAAGATGACTAGATGAGTAGTAAACTAGTAATGGTGGCCGTGTGAGTGACCGGATGACCCTGCCACCTCAGTCTTATTTTAGCTTTCCTCTCTAAGATCAAATATATGAACAAATGTTCATAAAATCATAGTAAGACGAATTCAGTTACAACCAAAAACATACCCGATAAAAATTAATTAAAAAAACACTCGTGCACACAAATCATATGCAAACCATTCAAAGAAAGTGGGACGCGGCTCGAGAGGGTAGACCAACGTCGGTTCTCAGTTATTTTTTAATTTGACCATTGTTAGTCCATTATTTTTAAATTTGACCATTGTCCTCAAAATAGAACCTACCCATTTGAAAATCACTAGAAATCCCTTGATACTCATTTTGATTACTTGCAAATTCATACTACTTTACATTTCGGTTTACTTTCTGCCTTTGCACAGGCTTTCTCTAAAGAAGATAGTTTTTCTTAGTTGAAAGGCACGTTTGACTCTTTGACCTTCCAAGTATGTTATAAGTCTTAGTTTTTGAAAATCTAGGATGGATTTCTTGTGTTATAATGACTATGTTATGATTATGTCATGTTCTTCTTGATTTGATCTAGGTTCACAGGTTTAGAGTTTACTTCATTCATTGAATGATTGACTTTTGTTGAATTATGTTGTTGACTTGTTAGTTATGTCAAACTCTTATTGCTATTGGTTAGATTGTGTGTTGATGGATTTTCTTAGTCAGCCGTCCCTGCTTTTCGTATTGTCATGGTTCGGTCGACTTGTGTAGCTTGAGATTCTGACGACCCGTTGCATGCTTTGTACTGGGTGATTGCCCTTAGTGATAATGTGTTTGGTGGATTTAAAGGACGGGGTTTTACATTAGGCTGTTGGATTTTGACATTTTGATGTCCCTGTTTCGGTCCTAGCGTAGATGTAAGTTTTAGGGTCGTTTAACGGTATTGCAAGTTTAGAATCAGTTTGGTTGGTATTGTAAGTTTAATATTAGTTTGATCTGTATTGTCATGTCAGCGTTGATGTTATTTATAGCATATTTGCTAGTTCCCATTCATCTATATGCGAGTTATGTATATTTCCCAATGATAAAAAGTTAAGAATTGACTTTTGTTGCTATTGGGGAGCTTTTCAGTCATGCATTTGAAATGTGATACCCTATTTCCATTTAGTGAAATCTTGTGCTTCGGTTTTTCAGTATAATTTATATATCACTATATCAGTACTTTCAATTTTCTATGTAGTCATTAACCACATTGTTATAAAATATGGGTTTGTGGTTTCTTTCTTGCAGCAAGATATGTAATGCTTGTTGTGGATATGGATAGATAGTGAACACGAGTCGAGGGCGGATATTCATCTTTCTCTCATGCCATTAATTAGAATATGGTTTTCCCTTTCCGATGTTTCTCTATGTCATATGTGACACATGATGACACGAGTGTCCCAGGAAACACAACTTTTTTTAGTGCGCATACAAGTTTAACTGAGAGACTATCTGGAACCGCACCCAGCTCTCAGAATGTCCCAGATACGATTCGGGAGTATCCAACCACTCTTAGGGCTTTCAAACTTGCTGAGCTAAATTTAGCTACTAATAATTTTGACCAGTCTAGAAAGATCGGTGAGGGTGGATTTGGGAATGTACATAAGGGCATCATCAAAAGCTTAGAAAATCCATCTATTAATATTAGCGTGGCTGTGAAGCGGGGTAAAAGAGGACTACAAGTAAGTCTTCCCTTTAATATTCCTTATAAATGTATATAGACTAAAGTTACGGTGTCCAGTGTCCCATTTGATAACTGGCAAGGATTTTTCTTTGATAATTAAAATTAGCAAGGTAGTGTAAATGGTATACCTCTAACTAAACTGCTCCTTGTGCAATTGCAAAAGTTGATCCATTATTCCATTGCATGTTCAAGTTGAAGCAAATCTTGTGGACGAAGGGAGTGTTTGGGATTGCATATATTAGTGCTTATTGTATTGTTTGTAAGAAGATAAACAATCCCAAACACTCAATTGAAAACTGTTTATCTGCTTAGAAGGAATAAGCATTATAAAAAGAGTGATTAAGAATTTTAGTAGGGGAGTTCATACCAAATTGTTGCGCGATACTACTAACATTTTCCAAGGTTTGAAGCAATTATTCTAGTTTATCGCGGCACTTTGACACTTTAGTTCTGGAATGTTAAATTAGCTTAATTTGCAACACTAGCTTAAAGAGAAATCCAGTTATTGCCTGATAAGTGGAAGCTTACTATTGATTGGCTGACAGGAACGCAGGCAGTGGGAAACAGAAGTGAAAATTCTTGGGGAGGTTAAGCATCCAAACCTTGTTAAACTAGTTGGTTACTGTAATGAAGACAGTATAGAAGAAAGCAACTGGCTTTTGGTATATGAATATATGCCTAATGGAAGCTTAGATGATCATTTATCGGGTAAGTCAAACATCCATCTCTCGTGGAGTACGAGACTAAAGATAGCCAAAGATGCTGCTACTGGTTTGACATACCTACACGAAGGAATGGGAGTCGATCGTCAGGTGTATATCACGTGTTATTTAATTTTTTCTTACCTGCGTTCAATGGCGCAGCTACATAGGGGCGGGGAGGGGCGCCCGACCCCCCGAAATTTTTTTTGCGATGTAGGGGGTATATAGTTTTCGTGTAGAAAAATTTCGGTATATTCGGTTTCGACCCCCCATTTTAATTGTGAAATTTTTTTTATACATTAAGCAATAAAAAATTTTAGATCCCGACCCCCCACTGAAAATTTTCTAGCTTCGCCACTGCCTGCGTTATAGTATATTGATAATGTTCTCTAAATCAGTGTTGCATACATTGTAGCTCATCTTTAGAGATTTCAAACCTTCCAATATTCTTCTAGACCGCCAAATGAATGCTAAGCTTTCAGACTTTGGATTCGCTAGGCAAGGTCCTCAAGATGGACGGACTCATGTCTCAACAGCAACGGTATGTTCATTTCAAGAAACCTTTTTCCTTATTTGTCCATTTCTGAGGCAATTGTACTGAAGTTACATTTGTAAAATTGAATCTAGGTGGTAGGAACAAAGGGATATGCAGCTCCTGAATATGTTCAAACGGGGCGTCTAACAGCCAAGATAGATGTATGGAGCTACGGCATCTTTCTTAAGGAGCTGATCACAGGTCGACACCCACTTGCCCAAAAAACCCCTGGGAACAAACCTGAAGGCATGAGGTGGGTATGCTGCTGTGCAGGTGTGGGGAAGTCAAAGCCAGTAGTTGACCCGAGGCTTGAAGGCAGATATTCTGAGAGATCATTGCAAAAGGTATCTTCTATAGCAGACAAGTGTTTGAACAAGGACCCAAAGTTGAGGCCAACGATGAGTGAGGTACTGAATATGGTGAACGAGGCTATAGTATTGGATAATCAACAACCTCCGAATGGTGGCCAGACTTGAGAACTAGGGTATCCTGAAGATCTGCTATTAATATGTAATTTACATATTTATTTCAAATATTTTTTTCCATTGGACTCTCGATACTTTCCACTGCATCATTATGCTAAGGTTGTGTCGACTATTTTTTGACTTGTCGAAACTGGTCTGTGTAAATTATATGAGAGATATTCAGGCTAAATGCTGGTAGCAAACCAGGACATGTGTGTATAGAGATTCAATGTTTATAAAGACATGTTTTTACCAATTTTGGGAAAAGATTAAATCCATAAATAGTTGTGTTGTTCTAACATTTGATGCATATTTCGAGTATGTTATGTATTGATGAGAATGGTTGACGATTCAATGCAACCAAAAAAAATTGTAACCTAACGGTACGTAAGTCGTGTAAGATTACTCCCCAACTAAATGATCATGGGTTCAAGTAATCATGTTTGTTTGACTTTAAAAAAAATGTATAATAAAACAAAATAGTGTTTACTATTATAATATGTTTGTTTTTTTTTGCATTGAATTGTCAACCCTTTTAATTTCCTCACACTACACTTTGAAAAGCACAAGAAATTCCTCATAATTATTTTGTTATCAAACCAGTAAGATATTATAAATTCGTAGTCTTTCAGAATTTTCTTTACTTTCTTTGTTTGCAGATACTTTCTTTTGAAGATGATGGTTTTCTGGGTTGAAAGGTGCATTTTCTTCATCTTTTGAGCTTCCAAGTATATAATCATTTGGAAATTAAATGTCTTTTTGTGGGATTTTTAAATTATTGTGTAACTTCATTTTATTTTGTGCTATAATGAATATGTTATGTTTCATACATGATGAGTATGGTTGTTTAAGGTTCTTGATTGATCTAGGCAAACAGGTTTAGTGTCTAGTTGACTTGTTTGTTATTTTTAGCATCACTTAGCTAAATAATCTGTCTGACTAATTAAGTATGCCAGAACTCAGAAGCAACTCTTATTGGTATTGATAAGATTTTTTAACTGTAAATACTTGGTATATATACTTATTTGATGATACTTGAACCCGGAAGCTCAAAATCGTGTGGTGACTAGGCACTTTTGTCACCAATGGACCAAAAAGCCGTTGATGGATTTTCAGTTTCATCTTATGTAAAGTTTATTTTGGGTCATATGTGTTTACTTCATTCAATTTGGCTTTCGTTGCTTTTTGTGAGCTTTTCAATCATGTGCATTTGAGATATGATACTTTATTTCCAATTCGGGATATGTTCTTAGATCACTACACTTTATATTTCAGAACTTCCAAATTTGATATGTGGACACGAACAATATGTTTTGTAATTAATGAGTTTCTAGTTTGTTTCTTACAGTAAAATCTGTAACGTCTATTGTAGATATGGATAGATAGCATATTGGAGTCGAGGGAGGGAATTCATCTTTCTCTCATGCTAAATAAGGGTTAAACAATGGTTTTCCACTTCCGGTGTTTCTCAATTGGATATGTGACACATGATGACACAAATGAACGATCAGTTGATAACTTTTATACTGCACCTTCACAATTAGAACTTAGACCAGATGGATCCACGCCCATTCTTCAGAAAGAGTACGTCTCGAGTCTAGATGTAAGATCAAGCAATCTTAGGGTTTTCACACCTGATGAGCTTAAGAAAGCCACTAAAAAGTATGACCAGTCTACTTTTCTCGGGGAGGGTGGATTTGGAAGTGTGCATAAGGGTGTCATCAAGAGGTTAGAACATCCATTTGATAGTATTCATGTGGCTGTGAAGCGGTGTAAAAGAGGCCGAAAGGCAAGTCTTTCTTTCTTGAACTTCTATTAAAATAAAAATAGTTTATTTATTATTAATTACTATGTTGTTATATGTAAGTATTTTTATTAAGTCCATACTGCAAACACACTTACTGCTAACCGTAGCTTCAGTAAGGGTTTATTACATATGTAGGTAGTAACTTAGTTAGCCAAGACAGATTTCTGTTTTAGGTAACCATGTATAATTATCCTTAAAGTACAAAGATTTCGATTTGAGGTAATCCATATAGCCATACAGGTTACCTCACCAAAATGATGAGATGACAGACGACGTGTCTGTAAGTTGCCAATTATTTTTTTTTTCATGTTACGCTGGAAAAACCTGTACCTGTTGTCAAGGTTGAAAATTAACTTTATTAGGAAATTTTTGGAATTTTATAGTTTTTCTAGGGTGAAAACAGAATGATTACCGTAATTAGGAACCTGACCAAACTATCTTACCATTTTATACGAAAAAACCCGTTTAACAGATATATAATTCCCTCCAAAAGTTCCATCGATGTTCTATCCATATGATATGAGAAGCTTAATGCTTTAATGTTTCGGGTGACAGGGACTTAGGGAGTGGGAGACGGAAGTGAACTTTCTTGGGAAGATTAAGCATCAAAACCTTGTGAAGCTAATCGGCTACTGCAATGAAGATAATGGAAACGAAAGCAATTGGCTTTTGGTGTATGAATATATGCCTAATGGAAGCTTAGATGCTCATTTATCAGCTAATTCAAAGGCACCTCTCTCGTGGGGTATAAGACTAAAGATAGCCAAAGATGCTGCCACTGGTTTGACATACCTACACGAGGGAGCAGGAGTTGACCGTCAGGTACTGTTATCAAGTATTTTCTTGTTTAATACTCG
The DNA here is from genome assembly GCA_014162995.1 of Artemisia annua. Classification (NCBI taxonomy): domain Eukaryota; kingdom Viridiplantae; phylum Streptophyta; class Magnoliopsida; order Asterales; family Asteraceae; genus Artemisia; species Artemisia annua. The sequence continues at coordinate 63,214 of LBNU01006688.1, read as the reverse complement.
TAATGATATACTGAATGAAGCTATCAATTAAAAGTTGCATACATTGCAGACCATCTTTAGAGATTTCAAGCCCTCCAATATTCTTCTTGATAGCCAAATGAATGCTAAGCTTTCTGACTTTGGATTTGTTAGGGAAGGTCCTCGAGATGGACGGACACATATCTCAACAACGGTAAGTTCAATTCAAGAAAGTTTTTCTTCTTCTTCTCCTTGCTGCTAATGTGCTAATGCATCTGTATTATAATCAGACATATGAAATAAAATTTATTCCCACCAAAATTACTACTGTGTTTTTCAATGAGCGATGGTATTATTTACTTAAAAGTGAAAACATGTTTTGAGAAAAGAAAAAGTTTGTAAGATGACTGAATGACCCGAATCTTACAAGAAACATGAATCTGCCCACGTGCTGGAACTTGAATAATTGTTTGTTCGGTTTTTAACTGATATCATGATCATATATTTAGGTAGTAGGAACAAAGGGATATGCAGCACCAGAATATGTCCAAACGGGGCATCTAACTGCCAAGGTAGATGTATGGAGTTATGGAATCTTTATTGAGGAGCTAATCACAGGTCGACGCCCATCTGCCCAAAATAACTCTGAGAGAACTCTTAAAAGCATTAGTTGGATATGCTGCTGTTCGGGCTCAGAAAAGTTAAACCTTGTAGCTGACCCGAGGCTTAAAGGCAAGTATTCTGAGAAATCAATGCAAAAGCTATCTTCTATAGCCGAAAAGTGTTTGGTCAAGGACCCAAAATTGAGGCCCACGATGAGGCAGGTACTTGAAATGGTGAATAAGGCTATAGAATTGGAAAACCAACAACTTCTGAACGGTAGCCAAACTTGAGGACTTGAAAGATGTTATATTTTCTACATTGGCGTCTCGATACTTTGTCTCTGCATAATTCTGCCAAGGCTGTGTCAACTATTTTTTGAATTGTTAAAACGGTTCTATATAAAGCATATGAGAGATCTGAGTCGAACGCTCGAAAGTTAAGCTACTTGGACTTGTTCTCATGTTGTGTTGTATACTTGTATAGCTATATATAGAAATTTGAGTGTATAGATACGTGTTCTTGCCAATTTAGGATTTGATACATATTAAATACTAGTACATCTTAACATGCAACCAAGTCACACATTATCAAAAACCATATCAGATATATTGTTTCTATTAGATGATATATTAGTAAGCCCAAGCCCGGTTTTTGGGCTTTGGACTTGTTAGGTTTTAGGTTATTTAGGCTGCCCACAGAAGAAGGCTCGACCGACTCGGTCGACCCAATCCTAGTCGGTCGGCCTTAGACCGATTTAGAGGAAAAGAGCAGGGAAAACGGTCGGCCTCACGACCGAGTTTCAAAACAAGAAAAGTGGAGTTTTTTATCCAAACGTTTGGGTCATAAATATTTGTATCCGTTTGAACTAGAAACCAACAAAAATAAATTTTTTGTACCGTTAAAAAATGTAGCCGTTTGGCGAAAAAAAAAATCCTTATAAATACACAACATAACAACACGTCAATTCACACAATCTCACAATATCTCATTTCAAAAATTTCATATATTTTCTCACACCATGAATTCTTTCAAGATATTTTTTGCCGATTCGTCTTCGGATGATGAAAATGAAGTTAGTACCGAGTTTTTGATGTTTGCGGAAGATTGTTGGAAGGCTTATCAAGCGTCACAACCTAAACAAACACGAAACCAAGTTACTAGGGATCGTTTGGTGTTCATGACCGTTTAGTGACTGCTTACTTCTCCGCTCAACCAACATACGGCGATCAAGCATTCCATGATCGTTTCCGAATGAGCCGAAGACTATTCACACGAATTGTTCAAGAGGTAACCGATCATTCACCTTATTTCCAACAAACTCCTAGTTGTGCGGGGTTACTTGGTATTTCTCCATTGATAAAAGTTACTCCGTCAATTCGTCAATTGGGATACGGAGTCAATCCTGATATGCTTACCGATCATTCACCTTATTTCCAACAAACTCCTAGTTGTGCGGGGTTACTTGGTATTTCTCCATTGATAAAAGTTACTTCGTCAATTCGTCAATTGGCATACGGAGTCAATCCTGATATGCTTGACGAATATGTGCAAATGGGTACGTCCACAATTCGTGAGTGTCTCTATAAATTTTGTGAGGTCATCATGGAGTTATATGGTCCAGAGTATTTGCGAAAGCCGACGGTTACTGACGTTGACAAACTCTATGAGCATCACTATCGAGTTCATGGGTTTCCGGGGATGCTAGGAAGCATTGATTGTACAAATTGGCCGTATGAGAATTGCCCACATGGTTTAAAAGGTCAATATTGTAGGGGTGATCACGGGAAAACTCCTTTCATTTTATTGGAAGCGATCGCCTCTCAAAATTTATGGATTTGGCATGCGTTCTTTGATGTCTCTGGGATGAATAATGACGTAAATGTTTTTCGTGCATCGCCTCTTTTCAATGATCTCAAAATGGGGAGAGCACTGGATGTGAAGTTCTTTGCTAACAACGTGCCTTATAAACGGGAATATTATCTTGCTGATGGGATATATCCGGAATACTCTGTTATTGTGAAGTCCATTAAACATCCAGGGACGCATGATCACAAGCGTCAATTGTATAAGAGGATGCATGAAGCAGCAAGAAAAGATGTGGAACGTGCTTTTGGTGTACTAAAGAAGAAGTTCCTAATGATTAAACATCCGGCTAAAGGATTTAACAAAGAGCATCTTGGACATATTATGTACACATGCATCATATTACGTAATATGATAATTCAAGACGAAGGGCGGGCGATATCTCCAGAATTCTTTCCAGCGGAGCAGCACCGTTCTTATGATCCCTTAAGAACGCATGAAAAATCATTGGAAATTACTAGGGAGATATGCAACAAAACAACTCATCTTAACCTCAAAGCCGATTTGGTGGAAGACATTTGGCAGCATCATAATCCAAACTAGATTAGTCGTTTTATCGTAATGTTTTTTGAATTCTATTGTAATGTTTTTATTTTATTTGAATTAATATGTAACGTTTTAATTATGAATGAAATTTTAGTTTTTGTTAAGAATGTTTTTTTTAGTGGAAAAAAAATGAACTTGGTCGCTCTTACTGGGGCACCGAATCGCCTGCAGGTCGCTGGAGAGAGAAAGCTGACGTGGCAGGGAAAAAGAGGGGGACTGGGTCGCCTTACTGTGGGTAGCCTTACATTATAAATAGTCGATCAATAAAACATAATACCTACGGGGTTATCAATGTTTTAACAGTTTCGTCAAAGGTATGCGAAAAACTAGACCATATGTTAATTGTTAAATCATCTTTAACCCTATGGAAATGCCTTACAAGTTACAAATGGAGATGGGTTCATAACAAATATTCGCAACTTCCAGCAAAAGACTTTTCCTCCTAGTAAATAAATTATAAATCCAAGATTGGATGATATTTTAGTTTCATTAGACAAAATGGTTACATTAACCTAATTATTATTTAATCACCAATAGCTGCTAAAAGATTCTATATCCATTATTGAGTTTTCTGTTAGATAATCATCACGTACATAAAGTTAGGTGAACATTATTTAATAATTTAGCTAGAATACGCGTTTTAAATATATAAAATGAAATTAGTCCTTCTCAAGTTATTCGTCCCCATACGTTAGAGTTAAAAAATATTATTTATCTCTCACCCATTATATTGTATTTGTGAAAAAAAGAAAAATTCTTTGAGTTACTTTGTTTACAAGAAATGAAGATTTAAATCCATTTGTCTTTTATTTGTGATATAAGTAAATACAAAAACTATAAATGAAGTTGAGTAGTTTCTTAGAAACCACCAAGTAGGAGATGAGAAATGAAACCAACAAGAATGCCCCATATGTTTCATGCCAACAACCATTGTAGTAGTAGTAGCCTATTGGGTCAATAAAATTCACCAAGCAGTCAATTCTAGATATTTTCAATTTATACCAAGAGTTCAGTCAAATTATCTTAGAAGCTTGAGTAATTTGGGTATCAAAGATAAACTTGGTTTCTGCAAAATTAATTGGGTTTCATAATCGTGTTGTTATTATTATTATTTGGAAAATTATAAATGATAATCCTCCTATTCACAGGATTCTAACAAGTGTCAAAACTGACGGTTTGAATGCAGAGAGAGAACACGTGAAAAAAATATATATATATTTTGTGTATAGAAGAATTAGTAGAAGGATATTGTAAGAGGGTTTAACAATGCTATTATTATTTTCTTTAAAATTTGTATTATTCATCAAGGAGGAATCCTACCGCTTCTTTTTTGGGGCAAAAGAAATTTTGATTGGTTTTTCGGTCTTTTTATTAGCTGGTTTTGTTATTTCGTGCAAGTTGGTGCAAATAAATTTGAATTTATCACACCCAAGTGAAGTGTAGGGCTTTAACCAGTTTGACAACGTGTTGCAATAGTTGTAAACTCAATTGATTAATCACTTAAAAGGCCAGAAATTATGTTTATCTCTACTATATATAAAACAACAATGTTTTTTTTAAAACTTAAAAATGAAATGAGTAATGCTTAATCCTTAAATTATTTTTCTATAAATATGTTGTACATCTTTTTAATGCAAAAAGAGTGTTAATATTTTGGGCAACCACCATGGTTTCACTTTCATTGACTTGACCCTACCCTTCCCTTTCGTCTCTCTTTCTATCGATTTCGTCTTTACTTAAAACATTTTCAGGCATGTGATAGGAAAATTCCAAATAATATTTTTTTTTAAAATACCTAAGATAGATATATTTTTGGTTGGATGTTGCAAGTGGAATTTCCATATCATACAAGATAAACATAGTGTCTGCTTATTTTTGCATGAGCAGCCAGATTACCTAACTGAAAAAAGGTTGCAACTTTTCAATTAAATAAACAAAGCTTTCTTTAATGAATTTTCAAAGATAAGGGAAAACATAAGGTTTGGCTTAGTAGACCAATAATATCATTGTAACGAAAAAAGATGAGGTTACTTGAGATTTTTGGTAGGTACGTAGTTGCTATAGGCAGGGACGGAACCAGGATCAAATATGACTAAGTGCACAAAATTTTTTGAGCTGTAATATAAAAGAACATTTTGATAAACAGGGTGCATTTAAGATGCATCTAAGAAAATTTATTTTTTTTTTTCAAAAATTAACGCTAATATCGGAAAAATCCATGTGATTCTCGGGCACCCGCGAAAACTTCCTTGGTTCCGTCCCTGGTTATAAGGTCATGATCAGCTCTATCTGTTTTCATACTTTGTTTGGCCGATTGCTCTTGAGTAAATACAAATTTTGGTAGGTTTAGATGATTGGTTTCTATCTTGGAATCTTGGATCATCTGACACGGGGGTGTTTTGAGGGTCAATTTTAGTTTTAGGATTGTGTTAATTTTAGGACCATCTTGATCAGATTACTTTTAAGTATCGATGAAATATCAAACATCTTGCTAGTTTTCATCTCTCATTAACACTGTGTTCTTAAGTTTTTCATTAAAGGAAAGAAAAGAAATGATTAGATATGAAAATGAAAGGATGTGAAATTAAAGAAAAGTAACATAAAATAGGTGTTCTCTAGTTGAAAGAAAGTGAAAGGAAAATGAATGATATTTTGTATGTTTTGTGTTCTTGAGTTAGGATGAAAAGGGATGTAAATTGGTAATTTTACTTTTTTGCCCTTCATTTATATCAAAAATAGCAAATGAAAAATAAGTTAAAGGGCATATTTGTCATTTTGTTTCCTCCCATTTCGTCCCAAATCTGGGCTGAAACAAAATCCCACCAAATTGCCCATATTTTACCCCATTTTTCTTACATTTACTTCCTTTTTATTCCTTAAAAAACTCAAGAACATGATATATTTTTAGTTTTCTTTCATTACTTTCCCTTTCCTTTAAAAAACCAACTCGAGAACACAGTGTAAATGTATAATTGCCTTTAAAAAAAAAATAATAAGATTATTGCACTTGGCCTAGTAGTCCAACAATAAACAATAATATTTAATCATTTCTTTTTTCTTTTGAAGTTATCCCTGGAATATAATATGACTCACAAAGTCACAAGTAAAAGTTATGATTGGTCCAGCCTTCATAAATGTCATCTATGATGTAATACTATGAAAATTAAATAATCTTTAAGGCCTAACTTTTTTCATTAGATTTCTTATGGATTAATTAAATCATTATATACTACTACCTCCGTCCCAATTTAGATGTCATGGGCCCACAAAACACACATATTAAGAAATCTTTGTTTGTATGTTGTAAAATGACAATAATATCCTCAAGTTATTATTTCAAATCTTTGATTGTGTTTTGTCTTTTATGGGCAAAACTGGAAATTGCTTAAAAATGACAACTAATTTGGGACAACAAAAAGTGAAAAAATGGACAACTAAAATGGGACGGAGGGAGTAATATTTTATAGTTTCTTTAAGACAATGCATGTGTACTGTATACATTGACTTTTCAAATTTTCCACATTAGTTTATTATAGCAAGTAGCTGCCCTTTGTGTACTCCATTTCTCCCTTTCCACACACACACAGAAACACAACATGTTCTCAAGTCTTTGTCCATTTTGAAGTTTCTTGGAAACATATCAAACTTTAAGCTCATTCAGGTGTGTGTTTTTATTCTATTTATGAGTTTGATCACATAACTTATGCTGCTGCTTCTTTTTTTTTTGGATATTGGTTTTCACTTTGTGTCTTGTGTTGATAAGTTACATGTTTATTTATTGATCATGCGATCTCAGTTTGTGTGTTGTGATAATATGTTATGTTCATTTTTTTTGTCACAATAGAACAAAATTTTGGAGGTACTTCAGGGGAGATCATCTTTCACTATAAGATTAAAGGTGAGCTATTTTGTTAAATCTACACTCTTATGTGCCATGATTTTTATTAATTTTTGGTTACTGATTTTATTTATTTATTTTATTGAAGAGTTCATGTGAAGATAGTTAGTTGTGTTGAATTCTTGATCATATGTTGTTGTGCATAGTCTACCTTTAGATTGCAAGGAAATCAATATTGTACTAATTGATAAAAATGGACAATAGGTATATCTAGTTTTTTTCCTAGAACAATTATAACAACCCTTCACATTGATGATAGAAGGTAAACAAGTCATTAAGTAAGTTACGAAATTCTGTATATGTATTATGTAAAAAGTTATGAACTTGGTCTCATTATTCATGAACTAAGATGTCAGTCCATGTTTTTGAGTTTTGGTTAAGCATTTGGTTATTGGAATGGATGCCATTAGTCTGGAATCGTTAAATTCCATAAAGTTCTTCATAAGTTAATTATGAAAAAGTATGGAGCAACGCCATCTAATGGTGGAAGATTAGCAGCATCCATGTTGGGGCCAAATTCCCTAACAGAAAAGCTTAAAAGTAGGGATTTTNTCCATGTTGGGGCCAAATTCCCTAACCGAAAAGCTTAAAAGTAGGGATTGACACTTGACAGCACAACTAATGAGGTTAATGATCAAATCCATAGCTTTTAACATAACACATGGACGGAAAACGTCAATCACTCTGAAGTCATTTGAACTCGAAAAAAATCCAAAAAGTGAAACTTTTTCTAAGAAAGATTCAATCCATAATGAAGAAATGTGACCCATTTTCACCCCTTTCGGAATGTTTCTTGATTTTTTCATGCTATACGTCTATCAATATATGTGTATGTGTATGTTTTGTGCACATAACTCTAAACTTGATCATGCTGACCACAATCCAACTATTTACAGTTGATACAAGAAATATTTGGAGGTTATGAAGTGTTTTATTTTCTCTAACCGCGAAGAAAGGGAAGAAGGGTCAAAAACACCAACAAAATCGTTATCAGTTCTGTCGTTTACTTCTTTATTTACCGGACGATCATGGACAAATTCTCAAGCTGTGTCTGATGCTAGCGAGTCAATGGAAAGGCCTAATATGCCTAGTTTTTCACAGAGGTCAAGTAACCTTAAAGTGTTCACTTTTTCTGAACTCAAGTCGGCTACCAATGGCTTTAGCCGGTCTGCAAAGATTGGAGAAGGAGGGTTTGGATGCGTCTATATGGGCTCAATCAAGTCCCCTCAAGACCCGACTAAAAAGATTCAAGTTGCTGTCAAGCAGCTTGGCAGACGGGGTTTACAGGCAAGCTTTTTACATTACATTTAGTAACACATAAAAGAGGGTGTTTGGGATTGCTCATTTCAAAATGCTTATCTGCTTGAAGATAAGCAGGTATTAACCTGCTTATTTTTAAGTGCTTAGTTTATAGTATAATAAGCAAATAACCAATTTTCCAAACACTTTAAACTGTAGCTATCTGCTTGAAAATCAGCGAATAAGCACCTAAATAAGCAATCCTAAACACTTTCTAATATATGTTATACTAGCACTTTGCAACAATATGTCCTTTTGTGTGATGAATAATGTATACATAATTAAATGATCGTTGTTTAACTTTTGAACTTTTGGTCCAATAGGGGCATAAGGAGTGGGTGACAGAGGTGAATGTTCTTGGGATTGTTGACCACCCAAATCTTGTGAAGCTAGTCGGCTATTGTGCAGAAGATGATGAAAGAGGTATCCAACGGCTTCTAGTATATGAGTATATGCCTAATGGAAGTGTTGAAGATCATTTATCATCTAGGACCGAGAAACCTCTTTCATGGGCGATGAGACTTAAAATAGCTCAAGATGCTGCTCGTGGCTTGACATATCTACATGAGGAAATGGGCTTTCAGGTATTTAACCATTTCCGTTTCGTTAAAAATGTTTTCCTAAGCGTTTGCTTGTAGAAACTCAATTTTTAATGTTTGGAAAGACATTCTGCTTCTAGTTATGTTTTTTACAACTTATGTTACAGTTAATTATCTATCTGATCCTCATTATTCAGTGCTAGATAGTAATAGTTTTTTGTGTTTGATGTTTTCATAGATTATCTTTAGAGACTTCAAATCTTCCAACATTCTTCTCGATGATCAGTGGAACGGCAAACTTTCCGATTTTGGATTGGCTCGCTTAGGTCCTCAAGAAGGACTAACACATGTCTCCACAGCGGTACGTTTATTCAAACTTATATTCTAGAAACTTTTTATCGCCTTCATATCATACATGTTAGAATTAAACATGACATCCTATATTATTATGCGATCAGGTTGTCGGAACCATGGGATATGCGGCTCCTGAATACATCCAAACAGGGCGTCTGAGATCCCAGAGTGATGTGTGGAGCTACGGGGTCTTTTTGTACGAACTCATCACGGGTAGGCGTCCATTGGACAAAAACCGTCCCAAAAACGAGCAGAAGCTTCTAGAATGGGTGAAACCTTATCTCGACTCAAAAAAGTTTAGGTTAATAGTCGATACTAGGCTACAAGGTAAATACTCGATGAGAGCAGCACAAAAGTTGTCCATTATAGCTAACAAGTGCTTGGCTAAAAACCCGAAAGCAAGACCAAAGATGAGTGAAGTCTTGGAAATGGTTAACCAAATCATTGGGGCACCATCTGAAGGAACCAGTCCTAGACCACCAACTCCCAAGAGTCCGGTCCATGTGATTCCTTCTGTCCAACCCATCGAGCCCGAGAAAGTATTTGTGGAGCCCACTGAGGAGAAAAAAACATCCGAGGACGCGCCAAGACAGTGCAAGAGAACGTTTTTAGATTTCAAATTCGCTCGAATTTGGCCTTCAAAACTATTGAAAACTTGATGATCTTATGTGATGAAATGAAGTACATATTATAGATGTTTCAACGAGAAGGGTGTTACAGGCAGGTTAGTAAATGTCGTTCTTACCCTGTTGTATGACTACAAGGGTAGTCGTGTGATCGACGTGGTTAGAGGTAAAGGGTAAGTTAGTAATTTCATTGATGTGAGTGAGAATGGTAAGAATCTTTCCTATATATATGAAATGTTTTGTATTTTTTAGGCACTGCCTACATACTTTGGAGCAATTGTTAAAGGATGTGTCTCTTTGTAAAATATAAGGAAATGTCAAAATGCTGATTGCTGCCTACAAACCAAGCTGTTTTTTTTCTCTCCATGTTAGCGAGTTGAACTCACGATGTTGCTATATTCATACGAACTTGCCATCCTATGGTTGCATTTCGAGTTGTATATCAAGCTATCGACGCTATGATGCAGTTGAATTAGGAGCCAGTGTGCATTTTTCGGGTTCATTGGTTTGGATATAGGCTCCTACTTCAATTCAAATATTAACTTGTTATAGTCACCATGTCAAGCTAGGTAGTTGGCAATGGGTCATATATATGGGACTTGTTAAATCATGTACTGAATAACTCTATTTTTCCCGGAACTGCATCTCTTGATATCTCAAAAAAAAANTGTAAGTTCTAAAGTTTGACGTTCAAAAAAAAAAGTATAAGTTTAGTTTCTTGAGAACTTTTTTTCTTTCGTCTATAGAATTTATCTATTGGGTCAAAATGAAACTGAAACAGTAACAATAATGCAAGAATACTCTAAACTATTCGTTTGTCTCAAAGAAGGAATTGAACCGTCAGCCCTCGGGAGGAATACAATGGCAAAATACAGTTTTACAGTGCTTGGCCAAACTGCCAAACGCCATGTTTTGGAGAATAGAACAACGTTATTTTACCATGGCAAACTCACACGCACTTAAACTACACATATATGTATCTCAAGTTAAGCATGTTGGAGTTCGAATTCTAGTCGTGAATTACATAGTGACGGAACTGGGATGGATCTCGGGGCATCGTTAATTTTTGTAGCATAGTGTTAACTTTGTTAAAAAGCTTTTTATCTTTTTTAAATGCACCCGGTCTATATATAAATCGTATTTGTAGTATTGTTTGGTTTATTTTAAATGCACTTGGTCACTTTGTGTCCTGAACCCGTCTCTAAAAGCACACTGAATTAAACCGGCTGTTTTGTTCAAAGAATAATGAGGACCAAAGTGGAAATCTACCTGCTTAACATGTATCAATACCATGACAGAAAACTGGAAACCTACATTGATACGTTTTAAAGGCTTTTAACAACGTTTATATAATCTTTTCGTCTCAAGATTATAGTTCATATTCTTATTTTTGAATATTTCATAATAATTCATTTTAATCATTCAAAAAATAGTTTATTTTGTAGAGTTATATTTCATCTGTTTTATATTAAATGTCTTGTTTGAGTTTTTGAAGTATTTCTTTTTTAATTTACTAGACGAGTACCCGTGCATAGCAACGGGATTTTATAGCGACAGATAGTTTATTGATAAAAAAAAGTTTATAGGTTATAAACGAAAAATAATAAAAGTTAGAAGATTTGGTAATTAAACATAATGTTGTGAAACCCGGTTCTACCCGGGTGGTTCAACTGGTTGAACCGTTCTGGTCGAAAAACGGGTTTGAAGCGTCCCGGGTCAACCCGGTTTGTGTTTTAATTTGGTAGATATATTTTTAATTGGTTGTACAATGTGAATAAATCATTGTACTTTTAAGTAATGGATAATGTTTTGAAACCCGGTTCGACCCGGGTGGTTCAACCAGTTGACCGTTCCGGTCGAAAAATGGGTCTATTTAAACCGGGTCAACTTGCTAGGTTGGGTCGAAAATGGGTCAAATTGAACCGGGTCAACCCGCCGGGTTTGAATCGTCCCGGGTCAACCCGATTTATGTTTGAATTGGTTGTATTTAATTTGGTAGATATGCTTTAATTTGGTTGTACAATGTGAATAAATAATTGTACTTTTAAGTATTTGGGTGTTTTAATAAGAGTATTAATTATATTTCACTTTCTCTCTCATTTGACCATTCTTGAAAACTCAAACATTTCACTTAAAAACTCAACATTTCACTTTGACCATTTTTCTATTATATGTAGTAAAGATACGTCAACTATTTCTTTTTGTGTTATATAATACTTGATGCAAAATATATGAATAGATTGAGATTTAATTGTATTTTCTTAGCTATAATTTTAATCAAGTTTTTTTGTTTTTTTTTTTAATTAACGGCAATTTTTTTCGCACCTATACCACCCACAACCTCTAAGTTGGTGTGCAACTCATATACAACTAGACCAAAAGCTTTGATTAATTTTTATTAAATATTATATAACACAAACAAAATATTTAAAGTTAAAGCTGAAAAAGAAAAACTACAAAAGTTAAAAGGACAAAGAGAGTGTTTAGGTGTGCTTGGTTCAAATTCAGTAATGGGAAAATGAAAGACAATAATAATTCTAAAGAAAAGGAGAGGAAAAGGAATCCATTTCTCTTAATTTATTGCGTAATGACCCATTGCTCATTATTAAGTTATGAGTCATTGCATTATAGTGAACCAATTACCTTTTTCAATATTTTACTCATTCCCCGCCCCTCAAAATCTTCTACCATACATGCCTAATTACTATATATACTAATTCAGCGTCAAATGACGCCATGTCACGTCACTTGGGTTCCCGAATTTTTTTTGCCCCAACAACAAGCCCACTTTGGCCCAGGTAAAAGCCCAAAATAGTATTTACAAAACATACCCTCTATTATATAATGGGTTAAAAACAGCCCAAAACACTATTTACGAAGCATACCCCCTACTATATAATGACTTGCGAAAACTACTTTAAACTTTTATCTAACATATATTTAGCGAGCCCCACCGCAAAACGCCATCAAGAACCACGTTGTTTCAGTTTTTTTTCTGGACTTTTTAACCCCGTACTGAACGTCTGACCCACTTTCTACTTAACAAAAAAAATTCGTGCAATAATCAACGACATGAAACAACGCCCCGCCGCAACGCGGCGGACCGTTGTCCACCTCGTTGATTGAAATATGTGATGGTCCAACTTTATTTGAAACATTTTTTTTTTGGTCTCATAGTAATTTTGAGACGGTGGGACTACTTGCTAGTTGCTACACACGTCTCTCTTGTACACAAATATTATAAAAGAGATAATAAGAACTCAGCTTTCACGTGAATATGACCAAACGCGTGGATTTAATTTCTGTACACGGTAGGGTATTATTTCATTTATATCGCGTTAAGATAAACCACTTCGTTAAGGAAATATATGACTTAATTGTGTCACAATCCACACACTATAAATTCACAAAACCTTAGCTCAAAATAATATCATACATATCTACCAATCTTATTCACAATATATCAAGTGATCAAAGATATAAGAAAACATAAAGAATTAAAAATGCCGGGACACCACCATCCACCACCGCATCACCACCAGCCACCACCTCATCACCATCATCCTCCACCACCTCATCATGGTCATCACCACCACCCGCCACCACCGTTTCATCACCACCCTCCTCCACCGCCACCACACCACCGCCGCCACCACTTTTGTACTATTATGTAACTTCATAAAAAAGCCTTTGTATTTCCATTTTTACGTAAATTTTACACACATTTGTACGTTTTTATTTTATTTATGTCTAGTGAATATGATTGTATGTAAGATATGTAACAAATAATAATGGACGTTAAATTATTTGATGTTGTTGTGGTTATATTATATATTTACGCGCTACATTTTCTTTATTCCTAGTTTCCTACACTGTGAGATTGTTAAATTTAATAGACAAGTTGTATATGTTATGGCACATTCACGTCGTACGTATGAATATTATGATTTATGAACACATGCATCGTTCAGGTTATAAATTTTATCCTTCCAAAAATGGATACGTACGTTGTTTTAGTGTTTAAGCCATACCATTGTGAGAAATCTTCTTTAATATTGTTTTTCAAATCCTGTAGTATGTCTTCGAAGTTAGGTATTACTAATTATTTTCTATTAAGTTTTTGTATTTCGCTTCTCAGTTTGTATATGTATCTTACAGTTACGTATTTTTGTAATAACGAACTACGTTATATGTTACCTGCGTGTTAACAATCATTGACCAACATATGATTTATCTTAATCTTCTTTTGGCAACGGTGATTTTATTAAAAGAAAAAGAAAAATAACTCGCAAAAAGGTCTAAGAGGAACAATTACAAAGAACTTTTATTTATTTTGTTTTATTTTATTTTTTTGATAAGCAACAAATAAGTCTTAAAAGTTTTTTGGCACGTGAGTGCACACAAATGAGTTATCTCAAACGTGTGAGGTGCACGTGACAAGCTTCATGAACCTTCAACAGACTTTTGCGTCAAAATTCCCATTTAAATACTTTAGTTGTCATTTTGTAAAAACTAGCTATCAAATTGTTATTCTTTCCTCATTCCTTGTAAATCATTCACCGTAACAAACTCCAACTACTTTTCCTCCATTAATAATCAACAAAAACTTCGCCGGCCTATTTCTTAGGGTGCGTTTGGTATGCTGCGAGGAATGACAATGGGTATTAGTTTGATAGTAGTGGTGGGTCCCTCAACTATGAAAGATCCATTACCCCCTCAAGAGTTGTATATGAAGTATGGAATATATTAGACTTTTATAGTCATAGTTGTGGGCTCAGACATCCTAAACAAACACAAACTATCACTTTCATAGTGATAGTTTGATTCCCTTAGTAGGAAACCAAACGCACCCTTATTGTATTTACTAGCCTAATTATTTATGATCTTCTAATGGAACTTCATTGATCCCTATTAGCGCTTATCAAGTGGTATCAGAGTGCTTTCTTATCAAATACACTTCCAATCCAAAATATGTTCTGCAAAATTTGTTCTATTTTACATTCCAATCCGAAATATTTAGCGTAGGATTCATTGTGTCACAAAATACGTTTTCTCTAATCCTTAGTGATCAATTGATCAATTTAGAGAATCTTTAAAATCTTGGTTGTACGAATAATCTTGAGTCAATTAGACCTGGTAACTGCAATTAGGAATTCTGTTAATGGATGAGGGACTTCTAGTGGTACTCAAGCGGTTCTCGATGATGACACTAGAAGATTTCTTGCAGAAACTATAGCAACAATGGTAGAAGTTCATTAGCATGAATGCAAAGATCAATGGATGAAATGGCTAACAACATTATTGGGCTCAGTTTGCAGAATCAACAAGTAAGAAATGTGAATAGTGGAAATCAGTTACAACATAACAGAATGGCCAAGATTGAATTCCCTAAGTTCAGTGGTGATGATGTAAGAGGATGGGTGTTTAGATATGCAGAATTCTTCCTTATTGATCAAGTCCGAAAGGTAGAAAATGTAAATACCATAGCGATCCATCAGTATGATAAAGCTTTGTTATGGTATAAACAGTTTGTTAAGAGTAATGGTGCATTGGTTAGTTCTGAAGTAAGGAAGCAATCGGTAGTTTGTATGATGACCCTATGACTGAGTTAAAGAATTTGAAATATGATAGAAGTGCTAAGGAATAGACGGACGCTTTTTGATAATGTACTAAGTAGAGTAGAAATCTGTGAAGAGCATGCTATTAGATTGAAATGGTAGTTAGAGCATTGGGTCTCGTGTGCCACATCACCCAACACCTCTTCACAACTAACCCCCTCACTAAACAACTAACCTCAGCCTCTTCATTCGGGCCCCACCACTTACAACTTTATTACTAAACCTTTTATATATACAATAAAAAAAAAAAAAAAAAAAAAAAAAAAAAAAAAAAAAAAAAAAAAAAAAAAAAAAATTAAACCAAGGTTGTCAGGATTACGATCTTGGGATGGATCGTACGATCCTAGGATCTCACACACAAAAAACAATCAGGATCGTAATAAAATCGTAATTCAAGTAGTATAGTTTCAGGATCCTAGGATTGTGAGAAGGATCGTAATCCTATTACTAACTTTTTTTTTTTTTTTTCTTCTTCTTCTTCTTCTTCTTTTTAGACTTTTTAAACATAAGTTCTATCTTAAAGGCCAATTGATTGTTTATCTTTTCATACCCGACCATTCACATGTCAATTCTTCATTATTAAGAAAGAAACAAAACTAAAAACATACACATCTAATTCCTTTTGCTCGTTTCACCTGCTCGTAACTAACTATTGCTTATAATATATCTTTTTAATTATTTAATTTTATCATATGATTTATTTAATCGATTAGCGTGTTGCTTTTAGAATTTTAGAAAATAGAATAATAGATGTTGATTCACAATGACTAAGTATTTACTGTTATTACGATCGTGTCATATTTCTTTTGTATTGAAAATTGTTTATTTAACGCATGAAGTAGGTGCACATATGTAGTATATCTCTTTTGTATTCAAATTGTTCATTCAGCAATTAAAACATAAACTAAGTTTGTGCAAGTATGTATTGCAATATATCTAATATTCAATTACTACGTACGGTACTTGAACATACAACTTTTTCTTTTATCATATATGGAAAAATAGATTCGTTTATCCTATAAACTATTATATGGAAATATATAAAAGTATAAAACTACAACCCTTATATAAAAATATATTTTTTTTATAGAATCTTATGAACTCGATTATATACTATGATTACGATTTTGCAAAACCAAAAACGATCCTAGATAAAATCTTGATACCGACAACCATGGTGTAAACGCTTGTACCGACATATATGAAAGTCATTTTCTTGAATGTTGCCCATTGGTTCACATAAAGACACAACCATGAGTCCTTGAAAATTCACAATACGTCACACAAAATATTACATTATACAATTTCTATATGATAAACAGGACTCTTCAATAATTGTTAACCACGTGGATTTAGTATCTATCAATTTTTTATGTCGATAAACCACTCCATTAAGGAAAAATAATATGTTACGATCCATGTCACCTACCCAAATCGCACCCATATATTATTCCCATAACCTAAAGCTCATGTTTCACATACCTACTACATTTACTAAAATATCAAGTCAAGTGAAGAAATAATAAGAAAGAAAAATGCATAACCACCCTCCAGCACCACCACCTCACCACTCTCCACCGCCACCTCACCATCCTCCACCGCCAGGACCACATCATCCTCCTCCGCCTCCGTCTGGTGAACGTCAGGGTTGTTGTACTATTTTGTAAATTTGTTTCTATGTATAATATATAATTATAATATATTGTAACATCCATCTCTAGCTCTCCTTGTTCATGCTTAGAAATGAGATGATCATATATATGATATAACATGTAACAATAAAAGTTTGAAAGTGTGATAATGGTTTGATTATTATTTGATGTATGTAGCGTATTTTATTTGATCATATTCTATGAGGTTTTGTTTCATTAGTGTGAAAGTATCGTTATACAAGATTTGTAAGTAGATTTTCTGTGACATTGAGTTGAGGATGTGGATCAAAATCTTTTAGCTGTTTGTTATTATTTTTCGCTATTTATTAACTAGCTAGTTCAAAGATACTCAGCTCGTCGACTGCTACACTCCGTCAAATAGATATTGTAAAACCCTAATCGGTAGAAGATTATAATATCATCAATATTTCAGTATGTCACTTACCATTCTAATGGCAACTACTAACTTAACTTAAGATTTGATAAATTGATAAGCCACTTAATCGTACTCTTAACGATCACCAAAACTTGAGACAGGTGTTTTGGAATCTGATGATAACATATCTTTAATGAGTTACTTTCATTAAATGGAAATATGCTTTTACAAATTTACAAAGGTGATCAAAATCTAATGAGAGTTAACTCTTTAACTAATCCCTAAACCGATTCCCCTATGGCGATTCCCTAAATCCCTAAACCAACAACGATCGCAAAAAAAAAAAACATAACACTAATCGTTCCTCAATTTTTGAGTTTTGTGATTCGTTTGTTTGGGTTAATCACAATCATTATTTTGGTTTCGATCTATTGTTCTTCAGTATATCATTGTTATTGGATCGAATTTGTTGCTATGGGTTGAGTTTGTTCTATTACTGCTTATAAACCCTAAGCGATTAGGGTTTTATCTTTTACGTATTGTTTGCATATGTTCTTCTTTGTTTGAGGTATTCTGTCCGTGGGTATTAGGGAGATGAGTAATACGCATCAGTCGCAGGGTAACGAGCATAAGCTCTCATATGCTTCGATGTTTAAAACAAACAATGCTTTCAAATCAGTAAACATATGTGAGCTCCGTAATGAGGAGCGAGTGGAAGGAGCCCACGTTACAATTCCTTTAAAAGAGATTGAGGATGTTTCAGCTAGGTTTGCTAATACTCTGTATGGGTATTTTATTGGGAAGAGGCTTGCTTTCCCTATAGTAGAGAACTATGTTAAGAATACATGGGCAAAGTTTGGGTTGGAACGTGTTATGTTGAATAATGGATTCTTTTTGTTTCAATTCTCTACTAAGGAGGGTATGGATAAAGTGTTAGAGGCGGGGCCATGGCTGATTCGTTCGATGCCTATTTTCCTAAGTGTTTGGTCCCCTAATACTACGCTTGCTAAAGAGGAAGTTACTGCAGCACCCGTATGGCTGAAATTACTTAATGTTCCAATTGTTGCTTATACGGAGGTTGGGTTAAGCTTGATTACGACTCAAATTGGTAAGCCTATTATGTTAGATTCCTATACTAGCTCTATGTGTGTTAAGTCTTGGGGTCAGAATTCATATGCTCGTGCTCTTGTTGAAGTTTCATCTCTCGACGAGTTATTGGATCATGTGGTTGTGGCTATTCCATTCTCTAATGGGCAAGGTCATTCGTTGGTGCGTGTTGATATTGAATATGAATGGAAGCCGCCTCGTTGTACTTCATGTAAAATTTTTGATCATATTGATGCTGCATGCCCTAAGAATGTTAAACAACATAGTGTTCAGAATAATGGTGATGAGGAAGGATTTGTAGAAGCTACCAAACGAAAAGGTAAGGGTAAAGGGCCCACTCAGGTTATTGATGGAGTTCGTTTTTCGAAACCGAGGGTCACATTGAATTATCGTTGGCAGCCAGTTTCGAAAAAGAAAGTGGGTTCCGATGGAGCGTCGTCTTCAAAAGGTAATGGTACTAACAACAATGCTAGTGGTCCTAATATGCATGCTGCGCAAGATCCGGTTAATCAAGCGAAAAGTGATGTGCATACTTCTAATAAGTATATTCATGATGATCTAAGTGATATCGTCACTAAGAATCCATTTGGTTCGCTTATGGATGAGGTGACCAATTCTGAAATGGGGCCTGAGGTTGGGGTGACACAAGGGGAGCAAAGCAGTCATGTTATGGAGATTGATAGTGACAATGAGGTTGATGAGTCTATTGAGGTTGGTAAACCAAGTACCCCTATCGTCGAGAAAATTGATAAGCTTGAAAAGCTCATTATTGATGGGATAGGAACGCTTGTGGATGATAATGGGAAACCTGTTCCGGTGGTTGAGGGGATTAAGAAGGGTAATCCTTTCTCTAAGGTAGGTAATGTGGTTGTATCTGATAGTGATGATGAGGTTCTTGAGCCAGACGATCCTATGAGTAGTTACTTGTCATCAGCTGGAGGACAAAACGAGCTTGAAGGTTATTTTTCTGATGATTACGCTGCCCAGGTTCTTGATTTACCTGGGCAATTGGAGGAATTTAACAAGATGTTTGATTTTAAGGTCCAAGGCAAGTCGAGGAAGTAATATGCGATGTTGATTCGTGCATGTTTTTTCTTTCATGGTTGTTCTAGTTTTTCGTAGCTAGTTGTTCATTTATGGCATGTCATAAATGTTCTAGTGGTTGTTCAAGCGTTTGCTTGAGGTTAATGTGGTACTTCAGCCACATTCCATTGTACTTTAAAAGTTTATTTGGTTAATATATTTTACCAGGGTGGAGATCCCTTTACCCAAAATTTACAAAGGTAATAAAACAATTTTTTCATAGTTTTAGTAATTAAAACTCGTTGTTTTGAGAAAAAAAATTATATATGCTATGACTGATCATTTTCACCCATTAATTTTATTTTCACGTATTATTCATATATACTTTTCATATTTTTCATGTAAATTATTACACCTGAAATGAAATAACTATATCACTTTTTGTCTTCTTCCCACGTATATACAAAATTATCTTCAAATCTTTCTCCTTTAACACAAAAAACATCATCAATAAATTCAAATCGGAAAAAATAAAAAATATTCATTCATCTACATCTTTGTCTTTCACACTCGCAAAATCAACACCAACACCAAACCCTAACCATAAACTCTTTTCTTCATCTAGCCACCTTCTCCACATTAACAACTAGGGGTGTAAAGTATTGAACGTTCAGTGAACATTTCGTACAACGTTCGGTAAAAAGTTCGTTTATTTATTAAATAAACGAACATGAACAATATTTTACATTTGTTTTGTTAAATGGACGAACATAAATAAAAGTCTTATCCGTTCATTAATATTCGTGAATGTCCGATTATGCGTTCGTTTATGTTTATTTATTTGTTTATGTTTTTCTATCATATATTTTTTATTAAACACTTTTAAAATTGGTCTAATTAACCGACGACACACTTATAACATACAATATTATGTATATTTTTCTAGATTTTTTATGTTTATTTTTCAACATTCATTTATTTTTCGTTCGTTTATATTCGTTTAATTGTTTAATGAATGAACATAAACGGACATTAACAACCTTCCTTTTTTAATAAATGATTATGAACAAGAAAAATTGTTCATTTAAGCGATCATATTCGTTTATTTATCCGGTTAAAATTAAACGAACAAACATGAACAAGACTTTGTGCGTATTCTTCCGATTCGTTTAGAGCCCTATGAACAATTCATCAGTCGATAAACATCAACAACCAACAATAAAAACAAATCCTCAACATTTACCAAGATTCAAAAGGAAAATCATAAAAACAACTACAATAATATTCAAAACAAAAAAGAATAGGGTAAAATTGCAAATCTCATTTATATGTTTGTCAAAATTGCAAACAACACACCGAGAGAAAGAAAATTGCAAAGTAGCCACCGAGAGCTAACGAGCGTTAATACTCCCGTTAACTGGACTAAGTCGATTATGTCCTGAAGGTAATCTCGTCATTTCACGTTCTTCCACCTTTGATAAGCCACGCATGGCTATTTGTCTTCCAAATGACGACTTTTTTCCAAGGACTAAAACTGAAACGTCTTAAAGTTTGATCTTGTACTACATAAACCCAAGCAAACTGATTCATTTTAGTCATATCCTAAACACACAGTCTCTCATTCCAACCCTAATTTCCCCTAAGACACACAGTCTCTAATGGCACAAAATAATAAGGGGTAGCCATTATACTTTCGGTCTGATGAAGAGGAGTAGGCAAAAGTTTTATCGAACATACAACTCTTTGATAAAGTTCTTGATACATTTGGAGCTGAACCAATTGATGAATATGGTTCGTATGAGAAGATACCTAAGGAGCTGAGAGAAAAGATTCTGAATTGCCTAAGGGAAAAAAAGTACTACTATGAAGAGTTGTTGGGTGTTAAGGAGGGGAAGCAGTAGCCGGAGGATACCAAGTTACCAAAAGTTGATGATTTGGAAACGAGGATAACAAATGTTGAAGTTTTGTTTGCACATCTCAAGGAAATGAATTAAATGGAAGGTTGTAGTTCTAGCAAAACGGGATGAACCAACAGGAACAATGTAGTTTGTGATGGTGGTGGATGTATGTTTTTAGTATTTTGGTGAATCTTAGGTGATAGTGTCTGGTTGGTCGATTTATGAAATTGGCAATGGTTGTCAACTAGAACTAATAATCAATAAAAATGTTTGGGTTGTTATTGTTAATGATAGTGTTTGCTTGTGAATTAATAAATATGTTTGACTTACATGAAGTCAACAATCAAAAGTTTGCATTTTGTGGTATTTGGTTAATTTGACTTTTACAAGTCAATTGAGTATTAGGCCTAATTTCTAATCAAAACAATACAGTTTGGTTATGGAATAGTCATAACCAAATACCCTTGTAATTGCAGTCAAACAATGCAATTATTGACCCTTGTACTGCAGTCAAACAATGCATTTTGGTTATAACACAGTTATATCCAAACACCCCCTTTATCCAATGTAGTCAAAACTCTCATTTAGCATTTGCAGCTTGACTTTTAGAAAGTCAAACTAGAAATGCTAAATCGGAGTTTTGGCTCATTTAGCATTTAGCATTTGTAGTTTGACTTTCTAGAATCAAACTGCAATTGCTCATGACATGAATGTATCCATGAGTCAAACTGCAAATGCAAATACAGTCAAACTTTCCAATTTAGAATTGGTAGTTTTAAATGAAAATGCAGTCTACAAATCATATCCAAACACCACATTTATCCAATTTGGAAATGGGAGTTTCCAATTTTGAAGTTTTGACTGAAAAATATAAATGCTCATAAATACACTCATGACATTTAGTGTTTGCAGTTTGACTTTAGAAAGTTTGAATGGAAATGCAATCTGCAAATCATATCCAAACACCCCCTTTATCTAATTTGGAAATGGGAGTTTCCAATTTTAGATTTTTGACTACAAAATGCAAATCCAAATACTCATGGATACACTCATGACATTTAGCATTTGCAGGCTAACTTTAGAAAGTCAAACTGCAAATGTAATCTGCAAATCATATCCAAACACCCCTTTATCCAATGCAGTCGAAACTCCCATTTAGTATTTGCAGTTTGACTTTCTAAAAGTCAAAATGCAAATGCTAAATAAGAGTTTTGACTGCAAAATGCAAAAGGTCAACTGAAAAATTAAGTGGTACACACAGAATATATGCTATAAGACAAACAAACAAATATGATAAGATAACCAACATTTTTACAAGTTGACTTATAACAGTCAACTGGAATGTTACAAAAGTTACTGCACAGGGTCTTCTATAACCACCGTACCACTCTATACTACTTTATATACTAACAAACAAACTTATAGAATGCTGCAATCAGCAAAACAATAGACAATCCCAACTCTGTATTCTTTTTATCAACTCCATGCAAGCTTTACATTCTAGATCTCCTACATTCAGCTAACAGCAACAGAATCCTTAACAATGAAGCTTATCATTCTATGCTTCAGTGTTTCTTAGATGGCCTTGTAGCAAAAAGGGCAAGTACGCACTTGGTAATCTTTTCACTACTTTTAAAAGGTCTCATAACACCACTAGCCACAAGACCACCAACACCACCAGCCTTGTTTTCAACACCACTCTCATTGAATGGAACATCAGCACCAGCAAAACCTACACATTCAATCATCACAGCCTTCCCCTTCCTATCAAAACCTCGCTTATAATTTGTTATAACAATCTCATCCTTTTTCTTTTGAAAAACATCCTCATCCTCAACCAGCTTTCCTTTTCCCTTATTTTTGTTATGAAAAACACCTTCACCCACTCTGATAACAACACTACCTTTCCTTGTTTGTATTTTGCTTACACTAGCCTACTTTTTGTTCCTATCAATCACCTTTCATTTGTGTCGAGTCGTAAAAGGTGTTAGACTTGTCATTCTAAAATTAACATCTTGCTCTACCCAACCCTCAACCTCTGAACCTATGTTCTTTAAGTAAAATTGTGCTAACTTTTTAGGCTTATGAGCAACAAAGATATTATCTGCATGTTTTTCAGCTAACTCATACAGCTTATAAACATCATCTCTATTAATCAATTACAAACCATTTTCTAAGGATTGTTTAGGATCACAGAAAAACAATGCCCATTTTGGTTCATTAATCTCTTATAATACATTATCAAGGCTTGAACTAAACATATCTGTATCACAGCTAAAAGCACTTACATTAGTAACTGATCCTCCTTCATACATGATCAGCCCATATGCAAATAACCCGTTTGTGTGAATTATGAATAACACTTCACCTTCTTCTTCCTAGATATCCTTAAAAGACGTGACAAATATGCTCCTGTCATTCATACCTGAGTGGTCCTTAATTTAGATGTATGTAGTGTTTTGTGATGCCGGAGAATGTGTTATGAGGGGAGGTGATTTGAGGGTTATTAGGTGGTCGGGTTATTAGTCGATTATTTGAATTTTGTGTTCTTAAGTGTGTGCGTATGTGAGAGATTTTGTGAAGTTAAGTTTTCGATTGCAAAATTTTACATCAAAAATAATTGTGCATTGGGAACCAAAGTTTGTCAGATGTTAATTACTTAAAATAGTGAAATGACGATTATACCCTTCGGCTTAGTCTAGTTAACGGGAGTACTAAAGCTCATTATTTCTCAGTGGCTATTTTGCACGGCTGCACGCAATTTTAGCTCTCGATGGCTAATTTGCAATTTGTTTTCCTCAATGTGTTATTTGCAATTTTGACAAATATTAAGGACAAAATTTACGATTTACCCAAAAGAATAAGATCTCAGCTTTTTTATTTTATTGACATAAACTGAAAGATCAAAGATATTAAAAAACGCCCTTCATCGACCCGTTAATATATACGGAGTAATAAAATTTTTTGGTTGTTAGTTTGAAGATAGAGATAAGTTAAAGCGAACAACTTTTTTTTATGCTTTTATTCGTTTGACAGATACGTATGCTTCTTTTCTTATAAGATTATATTCATATCTCTTGTACTGTTTCGATAAATTAAACCACCTATTAAGAAAATAATATGTTACGTGTCACCAACCAATATATATCCCACCCCGTATATTATTCCCATAACCTTAGCTCATTTTTTTCATACCTGCTTAAAATATTTACTGAGTCTAAAAAATATCAAGTCAAGTGAAGACATAATAAGAAAGAAAAATGCAACACCCTCCACCACCACCACCTCACCATTCTCCACCACCACCACATCATGAGCACCCTCCACCGCCACCACCTCACCACTCTCCACCGCCACCACCTCACCACTCTCCTCCGCCACCTCACCATCCTCCACCGCCAGCACCACATCATGATCCTCCTCCACCTCAGTCTGGTGATCGTCAGGGTTGTTGTACTATTTTGTAAATTTGTTTCTATGTATAATATATTGTGACATCCATCTCTTCACTATTCATGTTTAGAGATGAGATGATCATGTCATGTGTAACAATATAATAAACGTTTGAGGGTATAGTATGATTATGGATTGATTATTATGTTGTGTGTAGTAACGTTATTTATTTGATCATATACTATGCAAGTTTATTTCATTTAGTATGACCCGATGAGTTTAGTTTCTACATGGTGTTCATTGATTTTATCTTGTTCTGTATGTATATTTATAGTATGTATTCCAAGTTATCAATAATTTGTTCATGTTTTATTTTAGCTCTTCTTATCAATTATGCAATAAGGGCAAGTTCGATCTGTAAAGTTATTAACTTCCTTAATTTGGTTCTTAGGTCACGATTTTATTTTGTATGGTTTAATGTTGAGATATGTTATGAACTAACAGATAAACTTTCGGTCGTTAAAGTTGGTTATAACTTTACTCTCACAACAACAAAAGCTTGAGGATAATGTTGCATCTATTATCTAGTTAGGATCATGGATTTCTGATACGTATATAGTTATCCTATCTTAAATGATAATTGACATCTGATTTTTTTTTTTTTTTTTTTTTTTTTTTTTCAAACGGCATTATCGACATCTGAATATATGATATTGAAAAAGACAGAGATATATATTGAATTAGTGGCATCTTAATATCATTTCTAGGCTTTTAGCTTGTTATGTTTTCTTCTGAGTTTTTATGAAATACACTACAAATCCATGAAATTTGCGCTTCATAACAATATACTCCAGTTTTCTATCATGATGAAAAGACTAAAACAATCATATTTCCAACCCTAACAACCAAAATTAACTTTAATCATAACTCGTTAGTGGCTTTCGACTATTAATCAAGTGGTCATTATTGACTAATCTTAAAAGATAAAATTGACCTGGAAGCGTAGGTTATATGTAATAAAATGTAAATGTGGATGTCAATTGATCTCGCTTTGAGGACGAGTCCTAGAAGATGTTTAACTGTTACGATAATGTTCGTAAGAGTTAGAATTGAATTAAAACTATTATTTTTTCTTCGAAGAACCCTCCTCAACTAGATCAAATCCATGTTTGAGCCTAGGAAAGGATATGCCTTGACATACAGTTAGCTATTTGGGTTGTTTCTGCACCTGATGACACAACATATGACTTCGTAAATTTTAAGCACGTCTCCTTATTAAATATAAACATTACAAAACAAAATATAAAAAATGCCAGCTTTTGAAATATTCGATACGTGGATGACTTGTTTTCTTTTTATAAAGACTCAAAGGCTCAAAGCCTTTTCCTAAATTTGATACCTACCACTTTCAATTCACAAAATATCTATTTATCTAGTCTTGTGACACAAATAAGTAGCTAGAAGATGCATCACCGTCCACCACCGTCTCACCACCAAGGTCCACCACCGCCACCTCCTCACCACCACGGTCCACCACCGCCAGTTCATCACCACCACGGTCCACCACCGCCACCGGTTCATCATCATCACCCTCCTCCACAAGTTTATCACCACCCTCCTCCACCAGTTTACCACCACCCTCCCCCATCACCTTACTATGATCGACAAGGATGTTGCACTATTTTGTAACTTTGTTTCTAGCTTGCCATGTATATTTATTTATTCATGTGTAACGAATAATATATATCTGACTTTGTGAGCTGATATTATGATGGTCATGTTATAATTTTTTTATTTATTTTAAAGGTTTTTCTAACTTGTGCCTTTTTTTTGAACTGCGGATTCATTATTAAACACTAGCAAGGAGCTAGAATTACATAACAATAAGATAAGGGTTTTTTAGCCATTCGTCCCAACTGAACGAGGCTTTACATCTAAACTTACACCAATAAAATGAATGAGAAACAATGTCATCAAATAAAGACGCCTTCTGAGGACTTTTAGTGTCGAACAAGAGCTTGTTGCGAAAAGACCAAATGTACCACCATAACACATAGAACACCCCTTCCAGAATCTGCTTAAGCTTATATGTGAGCCTAAAAGAACCTAGCCAATCCAGCCATTCCCCAAACGAATTAACATCTCGGAAAGGGACGTCCCACCAATTAAGGGGCTCACAAAAAGTATTCAGGGAGACACAAAATTCATAGGTCCGTGAGTACTTTTTCGTACTTTTAGTGTGCTTAATTAACTTGTGCCTTTTAAGCACAAATTAGAAAAACCCTTATTTCATTGCCAAAAAATGTTACGGAATATAACTTTTGGCCGTTAAAGTTAGTTATAAGTTTATAACTTTACTCTTACAGCAACAAAAACTTGAGGATAATGTTGCATCTATCATCTAGTTAGGATCTTAGGATCATGGATTTCTGAACGTATATAGTTATCCTATCTTAAATGATACTTGACATCCGAATTTTTTATTTTTTATATATTTATTTATTTATTTTTGAACGGCATTATTATTGACATCTGAAATAATGTAGATATTGAAAAAGTCATAGATATATATTCCAATTATACTCCGTATCATTTCTAGGCTTTTAGCTTATTATGTTTTCTTCTGAGTTTTTATGACATACACTACAAATCCATGAAATTTGCGCTTCATAACAATATACTCCATTTTTCTATCATGATGAAAAGACTAAACAATCATATTTCCAACCCTAACAACCAAAATTAACTTTAATCATAACTAGGAAGTGGCTTTTGACTAGAAATCAAGTGGTCATTATTGACTAATCTTAAAAGATAAAAATTGACCTAGAAGTCATATGTAAATGTTGATGGCAGTTGATCTCTCTTCGAGGACAAAAATAAATTAAGACTGACAGAAGATCGTGCACCTGATGTCACAACATATGGTTTCGTAAATTTTAGGCACGTCTCCTTATTACTCCGTATTAAATAAAAAATTAAAAACATTACAAAACAAAATAAAAAATGCCAGCTTTTGAAATATTCGATACGTGGACAGCTTGTTTTCTTTCTATATATTCATTTACTATTTTCCCCGGCCACTTCATAAGGTCTCAAAACCTTTACTAATTTCACACCTACCACTTTCACAAATATATATTATCTAGCTAGTGACACAAAGAAAGAGTAGCTAGAAAGATGCATCACGGTCCGCCACCGCCTCATCACCACGGTCCTCCACCGCCTCATCACCACGGTCCACCGCCACCTCCTCACCACCACGGTCCACCGCCACCTCCTGTTCACGTTCACCACCATGGTCCACCACCGCCACCACCTCATCACCATTATCCTCCACCTCCTCCACCAGTTTATCATCACCCTCCTCCACCACCTTACTATGATCGTCCTCCACCACCTTACTATGATCGACAAGGATGTTGCACTATTTTGTAACTTTGTTTCTAGCTTGCCATGTATATTTATTTATTCATGTGTAACGAATAATATTATATCTGGCTTTGTGAGCTGATATTATGATGGTGTCTTGTGACATGTTTCATTTTAAGTATTTTATGATGTGTTATTTTGTTATGTAGTTTTTCGTAAATTTTAAGATGGACAGAAGATCATGTGGATAGACCTGATGACACAACATATGCCTTCGTAAATTTTAAGCACGTCTCCTTATCAAATAAAAACATTACAAACAAAATAAAAATAAAAATGCCAGCTTTTGAAATATCTAATACGTGGCAGACTTGTTTTCTTTTTATATACTCCACTGGCTAAAACTTATTGTATCAAAAAATTTATTAAAAGTGAGATAAATTTAGTTTTCAACAAATCAAATAAAATATTAATCCACTAAATTCTTTAGTTTTTACATTAAAAAAAAGTTTTTACATTAAAAAAAAGCGAATAATTATTTAGTTTTTACTTAAGTGGTGGATAATTATTTTTTGAAAAAAAATATCAATTATAATTTTAAGACGAAGAGAGTATCACTTACTATTTTCCCACTTCATAAAGTCTCAAAACCTTTACTAAATTCCACACCTACCTACCACTTTCACACATATATATTATCTACCTAGTGACACAAAGAAAGAGTAGCTAGAAAGATGCATCATCACAACGGACCACCACCGCCACCTCCTCACCACCATGGTCCACCACCACCACCTCCTCACCACCACGGTCCACCGCCACCTCCGGTCGTTCACGTTCACCACCATGGTCCACCACCACCACCTCATCACCATCATCCTCCACCACCTCCACCAGTTTATCATCACCCTCCTCCACCACCTAACTATGATCGACAAGGATGTTGCACTATTTTGTAATAACTTTGTTTCTAGCTTCCCATGTATATCTATTCATGTGTAACGAATAATATATATCTGACTTTGTGAGCTGATATTATGATGGTCATGTTATAATATTTTTATTTTATTTTGTAGGGCATGTTATAATTATATTGTGTTGTGCCTGTCTTGTGACATGTTTCACTTAAGTATTTTATTATGTGTTATTTAGTTATGTACTTTTCCGTTGATGATTGTTTATTTTCATATGGTATTGAACTATTCGTTCATGGTTTGATGTTCATGTATACCTAGCTAAATATGCGAATCTGGTGTTGGTTTAAGCTAAGCAATTATGTAAATTGTTCAGGGCAGCCTAGTTTTCCTTTTTCTTATTAAGCTCTAACAACAAGCTAGATACAAAACAAGATTACAAATGTAAATCCGAGCAATATAATTGTACGTCGGATTTCTAATTCTAATAGTCTTCTCATTAAGGAAGAAATTTCCTATTATGAATGGTCCAGATAACTATAAACAACCAGTGAGTGAGAGTCTTTGTCTCACAGTGAGACAAAGACATATGAACAATCCAACGGTTGAGAGGGAGACATAATCTCATAGAATAACGTATGTTCTCGAAAGATTTTTTTTTTTAATCAAAGCGTATTAAAAAGTCGGTGTACTGTAAATGTTGGTTAATGATCGTGATAAACATTGAGTGGCCCTGATGATGATCCACATGAAGGGATATATATCCATCTTTGACTAGCTGATAATTAAGAAAGTATCAATCCATGAGTCCTTATTTTTTTCTTTTTCTTTTTGTACGAAGCAATTCAAAATTTAGTCTTCGACATATTTTATTTCAGACATATATAAGTGAAATGTTATTTTTATCTTATAAATTGTTCTTACTTATCCTTCTACTCACAAGATCTTGATAAGTGTTAGAATACCGACAATATGAAGATTGAAGTATTAATATTGGGATAGGTTATATGTGGTACCGTTGATACTGAATCCGTACAAAATTGGTGGTACCGAATTCGTACATGATACGTGTTAGAATACCACTTTGATACCGAATCCATACAAAATTGAGCCACTTTACGACGCAGAGTCTTCAATTTCCCATTTACCATATCGTATGTTCGAAAACTGGTTACCTTCAATTTGCCTTTCACGTATTCTAAAACTGCAATCCAAAACCCTTTCTCCATCCTTCTATTACCAAGGACGCTATTTTAGGATACCTGAACCCAACCTTTGGATAACGTAACCACTTAATGGTGACCTAGTGGCAAAAGTGCTTGTGACTATCACTCTAAAATGTGTGAGGTCTCAAGTTCAATTCCTGCTAGGTGCAAACAACCTTAAGTGGCCACGCCAACCTCCTGAAAAGGGAGGGTTGTACCTGGTTTGAGTCTGTGTGGCGGTGGGTTCAAACCTTGGGATTAGTCGGCCAAAAGGTCGGAAATCATGGTTACCAAAAAAAAAAAAAAAAAAAAAAAAAAA